>JANIWX010000062.1:0-62249 GCA_030705205.1 Huiozyma sinensis
AGATCTGGGCCGACAATGGCACCTCTGACGGACTTTCTCTTTCTTTCACCGACACGTCTTGGTCTGTAACAGGAAGTGCCCTTGGCTAGAAGCAACTTGATTCTGGTTGGCAACAAAACACCTTGCTTCATTGGGAAACCTTGCTTGTCGTTACCACCGGAGATCTTGAAGACGTAACCCTTGAATTCGTCACCAACGGCTTCACCTTCAATTTCTTGACCGATTCTCTTGTCGTAGAAGACACGCACACGGTGTTCGTCATCGACTTCGATACACTTCTGGGTACCGTTAACTGGGTAGGAAATGTTCAACTTCATATTGTATTACCTTGGTCTATTTATTATTGAAGAGTTTTCTAAAGCAAGCAAGTAAGCAGTCCAACAAGTACAGAAACACACACAAAATAGTACTTTGAGAAAGACGGTTAGCACCTAAACAGACTACAACTTCTCTAAAATTTTGGCTATTGCTAATGGGGCAGAACCCTCCCGCACACTGTGAAGCTGGATAATTTCCAGTGTAACTTTTTTTTGCGTCGCTTCCACAAAAACTAAAACTTTTCCTGTTCAGGACCCAACGAAGAACGACCGTCTAGGCGGAGACAAAAGCACGCTAGGCAGAAAGAAATAAATGGGCTAGGCAGGGAATTGTCCCAACCCACAACGCCAGGGCAGGACCCCCGACCCAAACTTTTAAGCTAAACATGTTTTCCCAAAATGGAAATTCTTATTTTTTGTTATCTTTTTTCAATATTTTTGTAGGATGTAAGGATGTACAAAACACGTCCCAGATATTTGTGGGAGAGAAGAGGAGAGTAGTGTATTCCAACGTTATATTTATCCGTATATGAAACTAGTATTGTGTATGGGTATGTGCGGCGGTGTCATGGTTCGTCTTTGCTCGATTTCCCGAGATCACGCTGCGGCACATGACTGTTATTCGACGTTACTGTCGGTGATGCAGATGTCATGTGCGTGTCTGCCGTGTTTCTCCCCGTCTTGCTGTCTTGATCCGGCGAAGTGACGTCGTTACCGAAATTGAAGAACCGATTGCCGATGGGGGTCTGTCCTACACCGATGTAGGGTGTGAGACCCGTGTTCCCACTTGTTGAATCATAGCCATTCATTGCCGGGTTGTTCGATGCGGAGGGCATGTTCATGAATCTGCCTGAGTTATTTGCAGTGGCGCTGTTCGGCCCGAAATTCCAATCTTGGAACATCGATATCGAGACGCTCGGGGACGGGATCATCAGATCGTTGCTGTTGAACTTGGTGGCCCCTGATGCGCTGGCCCCCGTGTCTACGGTCATCCCCGCAGGGTTGGCGTTGTTCGAGGAGGAGGCGTCGTGTAACGGTGAGGAGGACCTCATCGGCTGCTGCTGTTGTGTCATGTACTTGTAAGATGACGGCATTGTCTGCTGCACGTTTGGTCCCGCCTGCAGGTTTTGGTTGTAGTTGCTATTGTTATTGTGGTGGTGTGTGTGTAGCGTGGGTCCCGCCTTACCTTCGACCGTCGGGCTCTTTGGATTGTCTGTGTTGGACAAGTTCTTTGCCCCATTGTGAGATAGCCTGTCGTTTAGCAATTTGTAGTTGTTGAAGTTATTGTGGGCCATGTTGGACCCCTGTAGCGGTGTGGCGACGTACGGTGGCATGGACGCTGATGCAGATAGTAGCGGCGGAAGCCCGCTCCCGAAGGAGAATGCGGGATTCCCCGAGGACGGGACCCTCAAGGAATTGTTCTTGTTCATCTCGTTCTTCTCCATAGTGAGCGGCCCCATAGACGTCGGAGTGCCATTTTTCGAGTTCAGGTCGCTGTTCAGGATCTGCTGCTGCGATGCCCTGTTGGCAAGCACGTCTTGGTCCACGGCCATGGATGAGTTACTTATGGTGGTATTCCCCGTGTTCCCCGCATTATTATTATTGTTGTTGTTGTTGTTGTTGTTGGAACCTTTGTACCTTTCTGGGGAGTCCTTGCCGTATGCGTTTGCTGAGCCCGAGGACGGTTCGCTTGGTAATCTGTTGTTCCCAACGGCGTTATTGTTTGGGATCTGTACGCGGAGTACTGGCCTTGAAAGCGACTTCCGCGGGTTGTAGCCAGGTGTTTGTTTCCCCGCACCAGCGGCAAGCAGCGACGGTGGCGATGTTTCCTGTTTGAGGCTCGGTGCAGCGACAGACCCGTGTCTACTCTTCGGGGTGGCCCCCTGTGGGTAAGTGTTTATGGACCCCAAGGTCTTAAACTGGTTCTGTACCCTCTGTTGCAAGCTGTTCATGTTCATTTGGTCCTGCGCTGATTTCCCCAGTGTGATTGCGCTTCGACTCCTCTTATGGCGGTTCGCTTGTGCCTGTGTGGGTGCTGGACGCGGTGTTCCATCCACGTCTTCATCGTCATCGTCGTCGTCGTCGTCGTCGTCGTCCTCATCTGTACGGTAACTTGTACTATTTTTGCTCGGCCTTCTCGCGTGTGACCTTGTTATCGTGGAGGGCAAAGCCCTTTTAAACTTGTGTTCCTGTTGTAAGTAATTGAGTGAATTCCCAGCGCCGTCCCTTCTCAGATTAATGGTTTGCTTTTTCCTGTACATGGGGCCGTAATCCGTTGGATCCTTCGTGTCATGCGGCAGCGAATGGTCATTCTGGTATAAGTTGATCAGTTGATCCGGTTCCACAGAGGAGAACTCGTAGAAAGTGTTGTTGGTCCCCAGTATGAGCACAGTGACGTCGACGGAACACAGCACGGCGAGCTCGTGTGCCTTTTTGAACAAGCCGGCCTTCCGTTTTATAAACGTAACTGCCCTGTTCCTCTCATCTGTGATGGGTTGTATCTCGATCTTTCTCCTCCCCATATCTTCTGGATGCTAATTGGGCAAATGAGATGCGCTAGAACAACGGCAAGTGAGGAGAATATAAACAACTTAAAGGATCCAAGGAAACGCTTCGCTTCCTCTTGTATATGGGGACTGGGGTACACTTCTTTTTTGGAAAATCCGGTTCCCAAACGTGTGTGTGTGTAATAACACTCTTTGTACAATCTATCAAATGTGAAATAAAGCCACGCACGCACGCCCACGCAGGTTCCCGATGGCTCTTTCTACCTTTCAGCCCCTGCCACTGTACAAGCTGTCGGGAGGGTGCAGAGATCAAGAGAAGCGATGAACTTATCTGGGATATCAGTCTCGAGAGAGAGTAAGTAAGAGCACGAGAGCAGAGGAGCAGAGAGAATGTTTATTTTTAGAAACAGGTGGAATAAAACTGGATGTCCCCTTTGGGAAGGAAAGAAATGAGGAGAGAGAGAAGACGGGTAACACCCAGACACCCAAACGCGCACGTGACCTGCCGCTATGACGTCATTGTAGCCCGTTCCCGTGTCACGTGACAGGGCATCGTGAAAGTCACCCGGCCCCCGAAGATAATATCCCCTTTTTTCTCCCAGTCGAAATTCTCCCCGGGGGGAAAAAGCTGTCGTTCCTGGAAAAGTCCGATCTGGCCGAGAGTGCGCGATTATCACACCCGGGCGGGTAACACGCGGGAGGAGCGAGAGAGAAAACACCGCAGAGGCCGCCGTACCACCCGGTCGTCGTTTTGAACGGCGCTCGGTTTCTCCGGGGCAGCCTCGTTCTTTGGCACATCTCTAACTTTCTTTCTATATATAGAGAGAGAGAAGGAAGTGAGATGTGTATATAAGCATCTGTGGGAAAGGATATCAGTTTTATACTGGGAATGTGCTTGGGTGTCTGCACAAACGTATTCTGGTTTCTGTGTCTGAAGTTCATATAATCGAACACAGTTCAGTGCGTGGCAACATATTTTATTATATATATATATAGATCCGCATCGGGAACTTACCACTCTGAAAACAATGTCGATTTTGAGATGGCCTTATCCAGAACCACCAGCAAATGGTGGGTTCTGGGGGGAGACCACTGCGATCATTGACTGGTGTGAGGAGAACTATGTTGTTTCCAAGTACGTCGCTGAATGGTCCAACACTATTAGTAACTCGATGTTCTTGCTCACGGCTGCGTATTCTACGTACTGTGCGTACAGAAATGGGCTAGAACGTAGATTTATACTGATAGGTCTCGGGTTCGCGTTGGTAGGTGTTGGATCCTGGCTTTTCCATATGACTTTGAAATTCAGATTCCAGTTACTAGATGAATTACCCATGGTGTACGCAACGGCGATCCCGGCGTGGTCTGTCTTTTGCGAGTTCAATTGGTCCACGTACAGGTACCACACGGAGAAAGTATCTTCTAAAAAGCAACTGTGGATGTTCTTCGGGATCATGTCCTTCGTCACTGTGCTCACATACGTTTACATCAAGTACCGCATCGTGATTCTGTTCCAGTTTCTGTACGGGCTGCTCACAATAGCGGTCGTCGCTATCTCCACCTCCTTTGCATACTTCATGGAGGTGAAGGACCCCATGATTAAGAAGAACCTGTGCGCGACAATGGGACTAGGTATAGTCCTCTTCTCCGTTGGGTTTGTGTTCTGGGAAATGGACCAACTGTTCTGCCCGTTGTGGATCCATATCAGAAGAGAGTACCTTGCGCTACCACTAGGTGTGCTACTGGAGATGCACGGATGGTGGCACCTGCTCACAGGGATGGGTGTTTACACCTACTTAGTCGCGTTGCAGTACCTAAGGGCCCTCACACTCGGTGTCGACAAGAACTTTACCTTCATCTGGAGGTGGGGGGTTATCCCAGAGATTATTAGAAATGACCTCGCCATCACTACGAAATACTCTCTCGAGTTCTGGGGGCCATATATCTCCGAGGGCGACAACCACAACCAGGAATCGTTGCCATCGACTAACCGTGACGTCTCCGTGGCTCAGACTGCTGCTGACCCATTGAAGGGGGCGAAAAAAGTGCCAACGGGGCAGAGCCAAGCGCAAGGATGAACCGCGATCATCTCCCCACTTGTCATTTATCTCTATAATGTGTGTGTATACGTATAATATTCTTTCTTTCCATTACTAAAAGTTATCCGATAATAAGTACGATGCCATAATTATCACTCTTCTTCACGTAGCATCTTCGACATGTAAGGACCGTCCAGTTCATACCCGAGCTTGTTGTAGTAGTTTCTGACACCTACACCAGAAATGACAGAGATCTTCTCGGATCCGTGCTCGACACGCGCTATCCGTTCAGCCTCCTCCATCAACAGAGTACCAAACCCTTGATGCTGGAACTTGCGAGGGTCTCTGGAATGCAAAGGTACGACGGACCCGTACACGTGCAGTTCACGGACAATGGACGTCCGCTGCTTCGTGAACTCCTTCCTGTACGTGTACTTCTTGGAACACTTCCGCAACCGCAGAAGACCAACAAGAATGTCCCTCTTCGGGTCCTCGTACGACAAGAAAGTCTCCCACCCGCCGTTCGCGTAGTAATCCCTCCTGATCAGCTCCACTTGGTCAGGCTGTACCTTGTGGTGCACCTCCTGGATGCCGACCTCCCGCGTACGCACATCCCGGCACGACGTCCCGAAGTCCCTCATTCTCGCAAGCGCCAACTCCCGCAAGTTCCCGTTGTCAACACCAGATGTCACCAGCGGCATCGGGATGTCTCTCTGGACACGGTATATTCTCGTCCAAGGTGGTACCAGCGCCAAGATCCGCGCGACAAGGTCCACCAGCGCGTTCGCGTTGTACGACTTGTACCGCCCGGTCTTCCACAGCTCGTACAGTCCAGTGCCCCTGATGACCAAAGTCGGGTATATCTTCAACCCATCGGTCCTGAAGTCAGGGTTCTCGAAGTACTCCTTGAACTGCTCGAGGTCCCGCTCCATCCCGACGTTGGGCAGATCGGGCATCATGTGCGAGACAACTTTGTAACCTGCATCCTTTGCGACAGCGAAAGTGCCACACACGGCCTTCACCGTGTGACCCCTGTTAGTGTCCCTAGCGACATCCTCGTACAGAGACTGTACACCGATCTCCAGCCGCGTGCAACCATACCGCAACATGTCGTCCAAGTGCGTCTCCGTACAGTAGTCCGGTCTAGTCTCGATAGTGATCCCGACACACTTGGTCAAACTCTGCTGCGAGTACGCAATCGCCTCATCCAGTCTGTTACCGTTGAACCCGGACAGAGCGTTGTGCAACTGCGTAATGAATTCCTCCCTGTAGTCCTGAGGAAGCGACATGAAGGTCCCCCCCATCACGACGTACTCGACTTTGTCTATCGAGTGGCCCAGCTGTTTCAACTGTTCCACACGGCCCCGCGCCTGCTCGTACGGATCGTACCGTGCCCTGATCGCACGCATCGACGTCGGCTCGTACCCTGTGTACGACTGCGTCGAGTACTCGAAATCGGAGTCCGGGCCACCTGGACAGTACACGCAGATGTTCCCCGTGTACGCAATGTGCGGACACCTGTGCGGCTTGCACATCACTGCGACGACCGCGATCCCAGAGGCGGTCCGGACGGGCTTCGCCTTCAACTTGGGGAGAAGGTACTTCTTGTACTGGTCCGGGATCGAGTTGATGATGTCCGTCAGCCGCGGCTGCTGCTTCAGCTTGTACTTCTTCGAGTACTTCGTGATCAACCCGTTCAGATTCACCTCCTTCATCGACCCATCTAGCAGCGAGTCCGTCAACTCGGAGACAACACCCCCACAACATTGAATAAACCGCTCCTTCTCAGGTGGCAGGTTCCTTGTCTGATTCGTCTTCGGTCCCTTCCCATGGCGCGCCATTTTTTTCTTCCTCAGGTTCTCTGCGTATTCTATTCCCCTGCGGTCACTCGTAGCAACAGCTATCCAACCTGAACAGACCGCGTGTACCGCACCGGTCTGGTACAGTTCGAAGTCATCGCTTCCCAGAAAGTGGAAAATTTTAGAAGTGAACAATCACTTTCGACGAATCGCGAAAGTGGTGATTTTTCGGTTTCGAGATCTCGACAGTTGTCGTACACGAGAGACTCAAAGGTTGTTTGGAACGGTGCGAGAGGGTCCCCAGCACGTTTCTACTGTAGCCGCTGTGCAAGGGAACACAAGCAGGATAGCGTTTCCTCTTCTTCTTTTTTTTGCTCTTCAACTATGACTCCCGAGGCTAAGAGGAAGAAGAACCAGAAGAAAAAACAGAAGCAGAAGCAGAAGCAGAAGCAACAGCAAGCGGCTGCGCTAGCGTCTGCATCTGCATCTGGGTCTGCCTCTGGATCTGCCGGTGGGTCTATTTCCGTTGAGGATTCACTAGCGGGAAACACTATTGATTTGGTCGACGACAGCGTAGAGGAATCACCAGCGGGCAAATCGCTGTCTCGGGATGGCAACCCTGGGGATGCAGTGATTGAGGAGAACACTGCTGCTGCTGCTTCTGCCATTGGTGAACCGGGGGAAACCGGAGGCCAACTGGAGCATCCAGATACTGTTTCCTCGGAGGCTCAACAGGTTAGTGCCGAGTTTTCGACGGTACAAGACGCAGAGTCATCAAGCCCAGTTACACAAAGCATTGCCGAAACAGATCCCGTAATTGGTGAGAGAGAATCGACGCCAGTTCAAACATCTGTCGAAATAACTCAAGAAGAACAGTCTGCACAGGCGTCGCCACAAGAAACGAGGCTGGAATTACAGAGTAAGAGGAGAAATCAGCAAGATACAACTGTTTTGCATGCATCGGATATTACCAAGCCTGAGGGGATGCCTTATGAGGTGGAGACTACACAGGACATTCAAGAAGATGTCGTACCCGAACAAAGAGAGAGTACGGATACTGAGGTACAGAAACAAGCAACAGAGGGTCTTGACACTGAGGTGCAGGAAGAGATTATAGAGGCAAACTCTTCGAGTACTGTGGATGATAGTGGAATTGAAATTCAGGGCACGGTTCCAGATAATGCTGGACATGAACAATGTACCCCGTTGAGCGGGCTTGAACATGAACTTGGTGCCCAACAAACCACCGACAATCTTTTTGGTGGATCGGATCAAGCACCGTCCGGTCAAACCGATGCGGACGATCTGTTCGCGGGAACTACAACCAATGACGAAAAAATGCCTTGGGATAATGATGAACTCACAGGTACTGTAGAAACGGTAACGGAAAACGAGGAGGCCAACAATACTGTGATAGAAACGCCCTTGGAAAGTAGGAACGATGAAGTCGAACCTGACATCCCATCGGTAATTGCTGAATTGGAAGAAAGTGGGCTCCCACAGAAAGAATATACCGATGACGCCATTGTAACAGATACTACTACTCAGCAGGATGTCCCACCATCGGCAACTCAACCACAAGTACAGCCGCCTTTGGGTCCGGAAAACTCAACAGTTGACGAAACGATGCCTTGGGAAAATGAGACTCGGGCTGAAAGTGCTGAGGATACACATGAAACTACGGACGCACCGGCTATAATGTTAGGCGACACCTCAGACCTGTTTGGAGACAAGGGAACTACTGATGAGGTTCTTCCTTGGGATATGGAGCCAGCGAAAAATGAGCATTCAACGTGGAGTAAAAAGCCAGATGAACAAGAAGAAAATGTCACTGAACAACCAACTGTGGGTGAAGAAATACATGTTAGCGAAGAGTCCAACGTCGGTGAAGAATCCAACATTGGTGAAGAGGCTACCGCGAAGAAATTTTCGTTTTTGCAAGATGATGACGACCTATTAGATGATGATGACAGTTTCTTAGAATCAGAGGACGATGAATTAGAACCAAAGCAAGAAAGCTACATATCTGAAAGCATCCCAGAACAGCCACAAACTGAATCTCTGCAGATTCCAAAACAAACGACTAAGTATGCTCCTACCACTGTCCCAACGTCACAACATCCTCAAGCACAACGTCAAGTATCCAATGGCTCTCTGTATCCTTCCCAGCATCAGTCCGGCACTTCCGTAGGTATTGTTATGCCTCAGCAATTTAAAAAAATGAATAAGTCAGCTGATACGGTGAACCTCGCCTCCATAGGCTCCGCCAATACATCGTTTTTGTCTGTAGCTCCTGCATCAGCTGTCGAAACGCAACAAGAGATACAGAAATTGGCCGAACAGAAAAAGAAATCAGACGCATATGATTTTCCATTGGATTTGATCGGGGAAACTACCAAACAGCAGGTGCATGCAAAACCGGTTGGGGTTTCAGTGAGAAACAAAACATCACCAATTATCCCAAGAAAACACTCATCATCTAATTTGGCAAGTTTTCCGCGGGATGGTCTTCCACAATCTAACGCATATCCAAATCCTCCTGTAAACCCGTACGCTTCTGTAGCGATTAAATCGCCTGTCCAGCCGGTATACGGAATCCCAAATACATTACCTGTAACTGATGTGACCAAACCGGGCCTCAGCTTGCCAACTCAAAATCCTATAGCGTCTCCCGTGCAAAACTTTCAATATCCACCACGGAGCATAGCCACACCAGGAAGAAGATCCAGAGCGGCGAGTAGTGTTTCTGCATCCCAGACTTCTATCAATGGACCGCAAAATCGCTATGCACCTCAAGCTGCACCTGTTGCACCAGCTTCTAATCCTGCTCTCGGGCCACCTCCTGCAGGTAACATGTACGCCCCAGTTATGGCTCCACATGCTGCGGTAGGTAACCAATCCAACTTCCCTGCTCGAAACTCAATTCCATCAATGGTTGCTGCTGAATCGAATCAGCAACTTAACAATAACCTTATTCCACCTTTGAATACGGGAATCGGAGCTCATCCGGCTGGTATTATTTCTCCGACTGCAATGCTCTCTCCTTCCTCTCTTACTTCAGGTGTTACTAGAGGTAATCATGCAAGGAATAATTCGAGCGTGTATGCCCCAAAAACAAATGTGAGCTCTTCGAAATATGCACCTACAGTTCATCCTCAGTATCAGCAGCAGCTCCAACCCCATCCAGCTCAGTTGCCACCCGGTAATAATGTATACCCTCCGCCCCCACAAGCGTCAATGGAAACTTACGCTCCCAACGTCCTGAATACAGCCCCACAGATTCCGACTCCGGCCATGGGAGGAGTGATGGGAGGTCCTCCAATGCAACCTGTAAACATGCCTCGTATTCCTGTGGCTCCAAACGTCGGAATGACTTCTGGACCTCCTATTTCCAACGCGTTACCTGTACCACCAATGGGGACCTACAGAAGGTCATCTGTCAAGAATAAAGTCCAACAACCACAGGCAATGTCGGCAATTGATAATCAGGCATTGCTGACCCGCCAATTCCCTATCTTCCATTGGAACTCCTCTAACAAAATCGTTTGTGGTATTCCATCTGTGAGCGGAGCCTTTATGGGGGGCAACAGCAGCTTGACTACGATGAACGTTGTCCCATTTGATCATATTGTGAAGCAAAACAGCCTGTTGAAATCATTCCCGGGCCCGCTATCCAACAAGACTAAGAAGAAAGATGTCGAAAAGTGGCTAGAAGCAGCCATGAGTACTATGCAACTGGATCCAGCGTCAACTGAGGCTCTGGTTTGGTGTTTGTTGAAAGCTAAAATTTCTGAACAGCATAGCTTGAAAGACATTTCGAAGATTCTCTATAACTCAGACGAACTGCTCGTTTACTTGTCTCAACCTTTAGGGGTGCCGCAACAAGCTGCCAATGCGTTTAGACTTGATTCATCCACTTTAATGAGAGTATTATCATTTCTGCAGATCGGTGATCATGATAATGCGCTGAAAATTGCACTAGAGCGAAAGGATTATGCCATGGCGTTGTTGATTAGTGGGTTAGTAGGTTTAGATAAGTGGTCAACAATTGTGGATCAATACCTGGAACAAGAATTTGCTGGTTCTCCTGCGGAAAGTGGATCGAATCAATGTGCAAACTTACTGTCGTTGGTGTTTCAAATTTTTGTGGGAAACTCAACTGCTGCAATCCACAAATTTTACGGAAATGGACCGGAAGGATTGTGGGCAGTATCTAATTGGCGTGTTATCGTCGCTGCCGTCCTGATAAATGTTGTTGAAAAGCCGGACGAACTTGTGATTCCTCCAATGGTTGTGGAGTTTCTTCTAGAGTTTGGTATATTCCTTTACCATAAGGATCAGAAATTAGCAGCTGCAGTTTTGTTTATGATAGCTGAAGTTCCATTTTCTAACCACTCCGTTCTGAAAAACTCCGATGTAAAATTCAGATACGTTGGAAATCCAAAATCTGTGGAAAGTGTGCTTTGGTCGGAACTATACCAGTATTACATAATTCTGAAAAACCCAAGCTTGAAGTACACATCTAGTCTGCTACCTCAAAAACTCTATCACGGTTTCTGTTTGCACGAACAAGGTCTCCCTACAGCTGCCACGAAATATATTGACTATGTCAGTTCTAAAATGAAGAGTCTGCCTAAGAACGACATTGTTGCTTTGAATTTAGTCCCACGACTAGATGAATTAAGCAATAGGATATCTGAATCGAACACAGGTTGGTTAACTAAACCTAAATTAAGCAGTGTTTGGGGCCAGCTGGATAAATCATTTAATAAGTACATTGGTGGGGACAACGAAGGACCTAAAAAGTCGCCACAAAAGAAAGTGTTTGATAATTTCACACCTTATTCTTCTAACAACTCGTCAGTGGCTGATCTTTTCCAACATTCTGAATTCACACCATATCAGTTGCAGAAGAATCGTTCTATGAATGAATTCAAAGAAGGGGACCATGCGTATCCAGGGCATTCAAAGTCGACTGTTTCCACTACTGCAATGCCTCATGATACATTGCACAGGGTACCTACGGCGCCTGTCAGCCATTACCATCCAGCCACTACGCATGCTAATTCTAACGTGGGAGGTAGCTCTGCTAATTTGTTGCTAAGGAATGATGAAGCTAATGCCCCGCCATCATCTTTGGATTATGGAACAGGTAAGCACCAAGCCACTACATCTGTTGACAGCTTCGATTCCAGTATGAAGGCTCCTCCTGTGATGGCGAGGTTATCACCCCGCAAATCACTAGGTGAAGGACTCGTGCTTCCTATAAAGAAGAAACCAATTAGGAAGTTAGCTACTCCTGCAACCTCATACCCTCCTGTTGTTCATCAATCACCGTTTGTAGCCACATCAGGTGCTGTGCCACCGAGAACGGAACCTCATACCATCCAGACAGAGTCTTCTCCGTCGCGCAATGCCGTCCCAATTAGGAAAATTCCAACGGCTGATGCACATACTCCTAACAAGCTAGATGTAGTTCATTCGTTAATTGAAAATACAGCCCCCACTTTGAGCGCCCCATTATCTGAGGTCAACCCAGTAGTTCCAAGTAATGCAGCACAGCGCAATGAAGCCGATGAACAATATGTTACCGGTAGTCAAACTGACTCTACTGCGCTGAAAAATGCAGAAAAGGGACCTTCAGTTACAGGACCTCGCCCAATATCTGATACTGAAACTGCTCCATCAAGAACCAGTGAGGAAGAAACTTTGGGTGAAGCTTTATTACCAAAGGTGGGTGAGACCGAGGTGGAGGTTGCTAAAATTGGGTTGTCAGATGATCGGACTTCAGAAGTGATTAATCAATCTGTTACAAATAACCAGGAGGAAATTGCGTCGGAAAGATTAGCCCCAAATGTACCCAGTGAAGTATTAGGCACCACATTGCCTCAAGATGTTCCATTATCCACTTTGGAATTCAACAAGGACACGGAACATGCAACAGAAACAGTCTCCACGTCTCCAGCAAACCATAATGATGAGCAAAACTTACCACTTCCTAAAGAAGAATTGGCGGTCTCAACCGAAACCAAATCTGAACTTGTACCTGAGCAACATTCAAACCCCGAAGATCAACAAACAGAATCACATGCAGGAGATAGCGGTCCCAAACCCAAGCCCTCGATTCCTTCACCTGCTGCTCAAGAAGGGGCTTCCAATGTATCCGATGGTCAGGCTGCAGGTTCAGGTGACAACGATGATGCAATTGGTTTAGGTATATTTAGTCAAGACACTGCAGGCAATCCTCCACCCCAACCTGTTGCACCTCCTAAGAAAAAAATTGGAAACTTTAATCCATACTCGCCAACCATTCCATCAACCAAAAAAGCTGCAAAGAGAACGGTGTACGTTCCGGTAGGTTTCAATCAGTCGACCCCTGCATTGGCACATTCTCCTCCTCCATTAGTCGATGATGTCGGTATTTACAATTATGGAGGCTATAAATCGCTAACGAATAATATAGGCAATTCAACGGAACAAGAGAATCAAACTAGTTCGTCCAGTGAGGGGATGAGCGAAACTCAGCAGGGAAGTAATGTTAGTATACCAGAGATATCGACTGGTTCGGGGATTGCTTCTCCCCGCATGTACGCACATTCGACCAACAATAAGTTTGCTCCTATTCAACCTCCAGAAGCCATTCCAGGCTCACCTTTTGAACCCGTGATAAAGCCATCCACTTCAAGTTTCAACATATCCACCGTCAAGATTGCGGATGAAGTCGACACTGTATATAATGACGTTGTTGAAGATGAGTCCGACGACGACGAAGAATCCGTGGCGGTGAAGAAGAAAGAAGATGAAAGAAAGAGGAAAGAGGAAGAGGAAGAAGAGGATAGAAAGGATAGAAAATCGGACAAAAACAATAAGGAAAGTGCTGGCTGGTTCAAGTGGCTAAAGAAGGATACTGATGAAAAGAAAGCTGTAAAGGCCAAACTGGGAAATCAAAATAGTTTTTACTACGACGAGGAACTGAAGCGTTGGGTCAGTAAGTACGCAACAGAGGAGGAGAAGCAAAAAATGGCGCAAGCTGCGGCACCTCCACCTCCTCCGGTGATCAAGCGCAAAGATAATGCCATAAAAACAAAGCCACGTAAGTCATTCAGTACTGCTCAGCCTCCTATTGCAGCCCCAGTGATGAATGCTGTGCTACCGAAGAACCCGCTAACTGGGGAGCCAATGGGTCCCCCTGCTCTCCAATCTTCGTCAGCAAGCCCGGTCATGGGACCCGTCGCTGGTTCAGGGCCAAGTCTGACCTCTCCTCAGACAAGTTTGAGCGGGAAAAAGGCAAATGGCCTCGATGATATCTTGAATATATCCAATGCGACAGTGAACAGGAGGAAAAAGAAGGGCGGTAGAGGCTACGTTAATGTCATGGACAATATCCAATAGAGGGTAGGATAAGGGCTATATATATATATATTATGAATATGTACTTTACTATATTACAGATTGAATTTCTTTGAACGTTTATGTAATAAAGAGTATCGGTAATACCCATGAAATATTAATTCTACTATAAATGAGTGTGTGTTCCTGGTTTTTTGACGGTTGCTTCATTGGACGCTATTCAGTTAATAGCTTCAAAGGAATAGCCCTGGAATGCTTCTCTATGTCCGAATAGTTATTTTTTGAGCTTTTGAAAGGCCGTTCATACTGCCAAATACGGTTACTAAATTAGTATATCTGTGGGGATGCTATGGTCATCTGAACAAAGTAGACACCCTCCGTCTGATCTTTCCTTCTTTCGAGAAACTTGTTTATTAAAATATTAAATCTTTGTTTTTTGTTTAAAGGCCAGAATGAACCAAACAATAAATTAAAGCCTATGAGTCAAAACTCTGCTGAACGCACAGTTTGATTCCAGGATAGGCAAGAGCAAGTGTACAGGGGGGGGGGGGAATAATCCAAATGGTTGGAACTTGATTAATAAGATTTTTCTTCAATAGTGACCGTTCTTTCAATTCTTCAAACGCGTCGGGACCCATCAATGCAGAAATGTTTTATTGATGTAACTCCTAGGGCGGAAAAAGAAAATGGCGTAATGATAAAATATCGAGTATCATTGCTCATACCGTAGTTACAAGCCTCTTTTCAGAATGACCAACAACTTCTTGTGTTTATAACTTTTGAACAACATATATGTAATTGTACTTAACGAGTTCTGGGAAAACTTTCTGTGAACGGCGAAGAGCCCAACTTACTAAAAACGGCACACCGGAAATATACTGCCACATCAAATGTTTATTTTGCATTTACTGGGGGTTTTGGTTGGGGGTATGCCCAGTTATTGTACTTCGTGCTAAGTTTATGTCGTGGTATAAAACTGTTTCAGCGGCTAGAAAAAAAATATATATATATATCGATGAATTGAAGATTGTATATATGTGAACAACAGACAACTACATTCAAGTTAGGATATCAACATGAACCATTTGATTGATGTTGAGCTAAAAGTTAGCACTTTTCAACAAGCAAGCAGAATAATTCTTGAAAATGATGGTGGGGCAGCGTCGTTGTCCGAGGGTTCAGAGGAAGAGAGACTGAAGGTGCTCTTTGACGTTCTTGCAGAGGTAATCAAGAGGAAAGTCCAAAACTATTCGATGGATAAGGCGGGCACTCTTTGTATTACTTCTCGAGATATAGTTGAAGAGGGACAAGGAAGCATCGAATTAGTCAGTCCGCTTACCGCGGCTCAAAAACAACTGCTTAAAAGCTTGATCAAAATCATTTTCCACCACGCTGACCATTTACATGAATCCGAGTACACTAACATAGGACAGAATAATTTGATCCTTTCTGTGTTTGTCGAGAAGATTACTGTCGAAGTGTTTCACGATAACCTTCCTACAACACCAGATCCTCGGTACAGCGGAGCAAACCTCTTAAGTGCAGTCCAAACCATTCTGGAGGCAGACTCTAACCCTCCAGTTCCTACAATACAGGCCACCAAGACCAAAAGCTACAGCGTAAAGTTTTATTCTTGTTTGGAAGAATTTGATACCATGAGCGCTAGGGACTTACTGAGAACTTTTGATAGTATCGACCTCGGTAAAGAGGAGGAAGATAACAACTTTGAAGATGAGGCGCAAACTTTTTGCGAGGAAATGCCAGCAACAACAAAGTGCACACCCTTTGTCATCCCGCTTTCTCAAGAGTCTCTAAATTTTGCCAAAGTAACACCGTTACCTTCTAAACATTTTGAAGACCTTTGGGAAAATCTTCATTTTGAAGATGACATCAAACAAAAATTGTATGGTTACGCAACCGTATCCCTAGAGCTGAAGAACTTTTCAGAAGATGTAGGCAATTCAAACGGTGATTTGGATCAAATTCTTGTGAACAATAAACTTCTGATTGTTCATGGCCCCCCTGGAACAGGAAAAACCACCCTTTGCAGGGGATTGTGCCATAAGTTATCAATCAGAAATACCAAGGTCTCAGTTCTAGACATAATCAAACCCGTTTATAAAGGTATTGTGGTTGAAATATCGTGTTCCCACATTTTTTCCAGGTGGTTTGGTGAGTCAGCTAAGAACATTGGAACTCTATTTGATGACCTTGAGGCACTCCTAAAACTCAATGAAAAAACCCAAACTTTTGTATGCATGATTATAGATGAAGTTGAAACAATTGCAGGTTCGAGAAAAGATATTTTAAGCAAAAATGAGTCCAGTGATAGCGTGCGTGTCGTGAATACCTTGTTGACAAGATTGGATTCCTTGAAAAAATACAACAACTTTTTGATATTGGCGACTTCGAATCTGCTTGAATCTTTGGACCCTGCATTTGTTGATCGATCGGATGGAGTATTTTCTATTGGTAATCCCTCCAGAGAGTCAGTTTTCAGGATTTTGTTCTCCTCAATTCAAAAACTAATTTCACTGAAAGTCGTAACAACGGAAGATTCCGACGACGCCATTGACAACCACAAATACAATAGTATAATCAACCTGATTACAAACCATTGTCTTAAATTAGAATTAAGTGGGAGAACACTTAGAAAACTTCCATTATTATGTCTCTCAGAAAACTTTAGAAAATTACCGGTCCCCTTGGACAACTTCATGATGGGACTCGCTCAATTGGTCAAGAAATTTCACAAATAAACGTATTCGACCTGGAATTCGTACGCATGTCAGCAACCGTTCCACACTTTGAGGTGAATTCTTTCAGTTAGCAAGCACACACCTCTTTGACAGAATATTATACATATCCCTGACAATAATTTGGTTTAGGGGAAGGTGGTCAGAACCTACTGCAAATATCTACCAACTCATTTACCCATCTTCTGGTCTCCTTTCAAAACCAGTATGAGATAATTCAGGTTCGAATGGTTATTTGAGTGTCATAGTAACCTGTTTGATATCTTTCTCGGCAATAATGCATTCGCTTAGCCTCTAAAATGGATAAAATGTTTTCTAAAAATGTGATACAGTAGATAACTAAGTCTTCGTTACAAAAAGCGATGGGTTGCCATCATGACCCTGCTTCAGTCATAATTATTCGATAGTCGCGTTATAATGTTACACTGTTAATATGTATTTTATATACCATCAAAAATAAAAAGTTTCCAGATGCTATGCAAGAATGATAGTAATAATAAAAAAGATGCAGTATCATTAACGTAATGTTTTAATAAAAGTGTCCAAATTGTATTCTTCCTCGTATTGAGAAGGATCCCAAAGTTCCTTTAGTTCACCAAGAGCTTCCTTTGCTTTACCAGTCAGACCTGTTTCATTGGCAACGTCATCCATTGCTGGATTTGCCGTTGAGGTGTTTGAGTCTTCTTCGTCCTGAGATGGAACGTTCGATGTGTCAAACAAATCTAGCAACTGGTGGGTGTCCATCGACGCCAGGCCACTGTTTTGCTGATTCACCACAGTCGATGCAATATTCATTTTGAATTTTTGTAAACCCATAATCTTTTCTTCTAATGTCCCCTTGGTGATTATACGGTAAACGTTAACCACCTTCTTTTGGCCCAATCTGTGAGCTCTATCCATGGCTTGCAAATCGTTCATCGGATTCCAATCGTGCTCTACAAAAATAACGGTATCCGCCCCTGTCAGATTCAATCCCAGGCCACCAACTTTAGTAGTTAGCAATAGACAATCGATCGAAGGATCCTCATTAAACTTCTTCACGACCTGTTGTCTATCTCTGGGATCGACACTACCGTCCAGTCTCATATACGTCACGGACGGCATGTATTTTTTGAATAGGTCGTTTTCGACCATGTCCAGCATATCCTTCAACTGACAGAAAATCAATGCACGATGCTGAGATATGACGTTTTGTCCCGTCAAGTACTGATCAGATTTCTTATCATTATCCTCCTCGCCAATGCCACACTCAAGGAGTAAAGTACGTAATGCACTCAATTTAGGTGCATTGATGATATCGTGGAGGTCTAAACCAGTTTGTTTCAGATAATAATGAACCTGGCGTGTTTGAGGATGGTTCGGCGTAAGAACCAGAGCTGGATGATTACACAGCTTTCTCATGTATTGGAGAGCCTGAAATATATGCTGCTTGTTATCCGCCACCGTTGTATCCTCCACGTCTTTTTCGACCACATTCTTTTGTTTCTTGGCAAAGTCCTCATATAATTGTTTTTGCAAGTCACTCAATTCACAGTAATAGTCCTGGATAATCTTGGGGGGCAAATCTGACAAAACATCCTCTTTCAATCTTCTCAGCATAAATGGCAAAACCTGCTTGTGTAGAGCCTCCAATGCGAGTACACCGGCTTCTTGCTCTTTCGAGGATGTCTTACTATTACGCGAGGCTGCAATTGGCTTGGCAAATCTTTCTTGGAACATCTTTTCAGTGCCGAGGAACCCAGGCATTAAGAAATCGAAAAGGGACCACAGCTCAACAACATTGTTTTGAATCGGTGTACCAGTAAGAATCAGACGATGGTTGGCTCTAAATTTTTTCACTGCCTTTGCCAGTTTCGATTGAGCATTCTTGATGATATGACCCTCGTCTAAAACACAATAATTGTAATCGCAATTGTCCAGTATTTCTACATCGTTTCTGGCAACATCGTAGGATGTAACAACAATATCAGCAGAAGCCAACTTGCTTCTCAAAGATGAACGAGTGGATGGTCCGCCAGCGTAAACAACAATACCCAAGAAGGGAGCGTATTGCTGGAATTCGTTTTCCCAGTGGCCTGTCAACGATGGAGGGCAAATGATCAACGAAGGAAGCGGTCTGCTTTCCCCGGAATTTGTCTTTTTATACTCCTCTTGTCTAAGGTATTGGTCACTCGCGATAATACAAATCGTTTGTAAAGTCTTACCAAGACCCATATCATCACACAGAATACCATGTAAGTGGTATTTGTTTAGGAATGCCAACCAATTGACCCCGTCTTGCTGGTATTTTCTCAGAGTAGCTTTGATGGCAACCGGCAACTTGAAAGGTTTAGCCTTTGCAGGGTCCATCATTTGTTGCAAAAAGTCTCTCTCTCTCTCACGACCAGCCATCAAATCATCAGGAAGGCCCTCCGGATCCGCAATACCTTCTTCTAATGGAACCAACTTTATAATGGATGCGAATGTAGTTGTTGCCAAGGACCTAACGTCGTGGTTTGAATCACTCATACGGCCCAATAAGGGAACGATCAAAAAGATAACATAGGGTAGGATATCACTCTCCATAGATAAGGATAGATGATATACCAATTCTGTCACCCCTTGGCGATCAACAGTAGAGTCCGCATTGTTCAACAACGGCAAAACGTTTCTGATAATGAACGCCATTACAGCGACCGGAGAAGTTTTTGCAAGGTCTGCAAATGTGCGTGCGGCAGAGTATCGCAAAACCGAATAATTGGATCTCAAAAACGTCAAAAAGACAGGGAATCTAGTAATGATTTCATTTTCTATCAAGCTGTCATGCATGTACGGGAATATAGCTCTCAGAACACCCATTGAATCTACAATAGACTGCCCCAGTTTTGGATCGCAAGGGTCTTGCCCCGAGAGTTCTTCTAATTTGTCCAATGGATCAAATATGACGCATTTCAGTTGGGGGATTACGTTGAACGTGTTTTCACCAAAGTCCCCAAACAATTTGCTCAATGCGTACAAGCCACCTTTACGTTTTAGTTGGGCTTCCTCAGTAGCTCTCATTAGATTTACATCTTCTTGGATCGCTAACGTGTTGTCTTCCTTGATCAACGTTAAAATAGATTCATTTTGAGCGAGATTTGCGGAAAAATCAGGAACCACCGAAGTATCGACACAAAGAAACCCGCACAAGTTTTTGACAATTTTGTTTGCAACGTTATTCTTATCTTTCTTTATTAGTTCAGAGACTAAGCGCACCACAGAATCACCAGACATCGACTGCAACATTGCATTTTTCTCTTCTTTAACGCTGTCCATCAGTGACCTAATGATCGGGTTCAATTTAGGAGGGATACCGGAAAACAGTAGGATGGCCGAAGCATAATTGGACAAAATACTACAGGAACGTGCCCTTATAGCGTCCTTAGTTGCCTCTATAGCCATCCGCACCCTATGACGAGCATCCTCCAAAGGTTTATTGGCTAGCAGTTTGTACGAGTTGCTCAACGATTTGAACATCTTTTGGTAATATTCGTTGTACACTTTCTCCGCAGTTTCGATACCAAATGCTTGTGGGCCAGCTTCCGTTTCACCTTGTACAATAATGGCAATTCTAGGTAGTTTATGTTGTGGTAGCATGCCAACATCCACAAATGTGCCCAATAAGCTTTGACATTGGGTACGCAAAGATTTTATGCTGAGAACCAGTTCTCTAAATATAGGGAGGGATTTTGGTGCTTGTAATTGGGCGTTCATCATTGGGCCGAACGTATCTGCGACGTATGAAGGTGGGGTATTATGGCCAGGGTTACGTTTCGACCATGCGGAACAAAACTCAGATACAATTATAGCCGCTAGCATTCTTGGTGTTGCGTAAGGAAGCTCTATACAACTTGCAAGGACGTTGGAAAAGAATGATTGCAGAGTCGAATCTTGAAACATCGCTAAAGTCAGTCCAAATGCCTTTGCGGATAGCGCCCTTGTGTTTATAATGACATCAGGTCCCAGCAGAGTGATATCACCGGCAATCATTGGCGCGTCTATGTTTATGCGTTCCGAGCTGTTTGATTGTGGGATGTCTAACAGTTGGTTGCTGGTTTCTGAAACGGTTCTCTTTCGCTCTGGGTGTAGCTGATAACTTTGCGATGGTTTCAAAATGTACTGTGTTTCCATGCTGTAGTTTTTACCATTTTCTCCAATGGGTGTATTCAGTAAATGCAATATGGGTTGTAAGTGTTTGCTGAAAACATGATCTATTGATTTTTCGGTGTGTTTTTGCTCGTAATCCCTCAAAAGTGAAACGTAGACGTCGAAGGACAATTGGAGAATCTCTGGATTCTGTTCCAAAAGAATGTTTTGGAAGAGGAGTCTAAAAATTTTACCGTTTAGCCAATTTTTGGTCGAGTCGTCCTTTATCGACAGGAATGCACGCAGTAAGTTCAGCACAGCTTTCCGTACGGAAGATATGGAATGGCGCAGAAACGGGTATAGTTTGGGCACCAACGATTTGAACGACCACTCCGATGGGAACCGAGATGCCTTTGCCTTCAAGATGTCTAGTACTTCCTGATGTTGACACAGTTTTGCGAACAAATCCATAACGGAACCCACACTGGAGGAGAGGTCATCTTCCAGATGTGTGAGCGAGGCCCAAATTGTCGTCACCACAATGTCTACCTTTTCGGAATCGAGTTTAACGAATTCGGATGTGATTGGGGTAAGTATCGATGCGGCTACACTCTGTACGTCATCGTCCGTTTGTCTTAGTCCGTAGAGTACAATATTCACGACATTCTGCAAAAGGTTGTTCCCCAGAAGATACTGTGACTTGATGCTGACAAAGTAACGGACCCCCAGAAGGCCACCATGGGTCGCTTCCCAGACTTTGTTGGGGAGTCCTGTGACTATCGGGTCCTGTAGGACCAGTTGTTGTAGTTTGTCGAATATTTTCAAAGAGAGCTCGTCGTTGCAGTGCAGTAGCAAAGCGGCCAAGGTCTGGGCTGCGGATTCTCTAACTGGAGCGACCACTATATCGTAAACGTAGTCGCCAAATCTATCCAATGCAAAAATAGTCAACAATCTCGCAGCCAGGTCCTCGAGCGCCTTCACGTTTCTTGTTTCGTTGTCGTGCCGACTCTTACCGACAACCCTGCTCACACTCACAGCGTGTTTCTTCATCAGTTCCCTCAACCCTAACGTGGCACCATGTCTGATCTCCCATGAATCGTTGGTCAAGTTGTCCAACAGCAATTCGTATATACCTTGGAAGGGCCACACGAGTCCTGCCACTTTTTCGTGTTTTTCGAGGATGGGAGCGACCGCGGTTTCGACCATGATCTTATTTGGGTCTATTTGGTCTGTTATCTCCATCTTAGGATTGACTAACGTTGTTGGTGAGCTTGCGTTGCTGTTATCTTCGTCCTCTTGCTTCAGCAGCGATTTCGAAACGGAACTCTCCGTGATGTCTATGGGTCTACTAGAGGAGGTCTTCGCCTGTATCTTCTTCCTCCTCTTTGCCATTGCCAGCATCCTGGCAGATTTTTTCGATTTGGCCGTGTTCTCCTCGCGCGTTTCACACGGTTGCTCCACGGTCAGACCATCTGAACCGACCGTGGAGGCGGATCCGGGCAACGTTGCAGAGCTCTGTTCCGCGTAGTCATTAACGTTGACCGCGAGTAGAACCTTCCCAGACTTGAACAGTTCGTTGAGGTGCCAATCCGAGAGCGAATTCGACATTGTATCGTCCTGGGACAGCAGACTGTCGTTATGTTCCTCCTTCAACTCTTGCAATTTCAACCTAATATCGTTTTCGAGTTTAACTTTTGCGTTCTCCTCACTTGGTTCAACTTTGACAACAGTTGCGCTTGTGTCAATACCTTCTGACGTGATCTCATCACTATTGGGGTCCCAAACCTGGGCATGCTTAACGATGGCACCGACAGCCCTTGCCGCGGTCACCCTCGTTTCCCATTTTTTGGCCAGTAGGAACGGATACACCCGCGAGAGCAAAGAGAGTATATCCTCTGGGTGCTGCTTGGCCAAATCGCCCATCTGGTCCGCAGCCACGTTCCGTACTATCTTGGTGGAACCGGTCTCCAGCAGCAGCACCTGTCTATCCAGTCTCGACACTTTGGACGTCATCGTGTAGGTGTTTAGTAGTAGCAGGATACACGCCTTTCCCACGGATATATTATTATACTATTAATTAATGGACCAATGATATCGCACGCTGAGATTTTAGCCGCCGATAGTATATACGCTGCAGAGGTTACCCTCTCTCTGTGAAAAAAGTACGAAATTTCTTTTTTTCCTTTTTTTTCGTGAAAAAAACCGTTAAATTTTGACGGTTTTTGAACTCCTCTTCCCGGAAGGCTTTTATATACAGAGCGTGCTGGGCGGGTGGTGCGTTTGTTTTCCCGCGGCGCGAAAATTGCCCGTTTTGGGGCGGCGGGCGCGGTGCACGGGTGCAGAGGCGTTCTCGGCGCCTGGGCGGCCATGTGAGCCCTTGCGGGGGGGAGGGGGACTATGACCGGTGGGTGGGTAGTAGCTGTGGTATACCGAGGATGGGCGATTACCAAGTGGGAGTGTAAGATGGGTCGGGCGGTGGCAGACTGAACGATGCACCCTTCGACCAACGCGTTAGCGCGTCGTTTTTGTTCAAAATAGGCTGTACAATGCTTTTTTTTTTCCCATTTTATGTAAGCCGGTCGCGATGAGCTTGTGTCATTGGATTTTGGCTCGAACCCTAAAAGGGAAGACTGGGACTGCACGGTAATGAACCCACACACCATGGTATGTCTACTTTTGTATTTATTCTGTTTTCTCTGTTGAAAAAAAAAAAAAATAAAACACACGCAAAAATTGCTTGAGTTTACCGTATTGGGTATTATCCCGCACCGACGCAGAAAAAGGCATGAAATTGCACGGGTGACTATTTAAGATTCCAATATTGCGGCTACAGTTTCATACACACATGCACTGCAAAGGATACAAAGAAACCAAACTAACAAAACTATACCACAATGCCAAGTATGTTTATACATCGTGCATTGTCTGTTTGAACAGAACGGACAATGATATAGAAACTACAGTTTTCTATAGAGGATCGGGCCCTCGTATAAATATTGGTGTATTATTATTCCTTGGTATTATCTTCTCCGTTATCGTGAATCACTTATATTTTGCTGTTGAGAAGAGGAAAAATTATCTTTTTTCTTCTTTGGTGGATAGAACTTTGCACTGAACCCCCGACACTTCAGGTAAAGAGTACTCATCTATCTACCACGAATACTGGAAGAATTGCTCAGTAATTCTCTTTAATTCTCCCGGTGATTGCGAAATGCTGTGACACGTATCGTTGAGGACATTTATCATGGTTTAATCCTATATTGTACGAATCCTTGAAACCTCGAAAATGTTTGGGAGGAGGTGTGTGACGGCGAGTTATATATATATCGCGACTCGCCGTCAGTTCCTTCCCCACTTTTTCTCTGCAGCTCAAATCGTAGTGTACTAACAACAAGTTACTTTATCGTTTTTATATTACAGGAGCCCCAAGAACATACTCTAAGACTTACTCTACCCCAAAAAGACCTTACGAATCTTCTCGTTTGGACGCTGAATTGAAGTTGGCTGGTGAATTCGGGCTAAAGAACAAGAGAGAGATTTACAGAATCTCCTTCCAATTGTCTAAGATCAGAAGAGCCGCCAGAGACTTGTTGACCAGGGACGAAAAGGACCCGAAGAGACTTTTCGAAGGTAATGCCTTGATCAGAAGGTTGGTGAGAATTGGTGTTTTGTCCGAAGACAAGAAGAAGCTGGATTACGTTTTGGCTTTGAAAGTCGAGGATTTCTTGGAAAGAAGACTGCAAACCCAAGTCTACAAGCTAGGTTTGGCCAAGTCTGTCCACCACGCCAGAGTCTTGATCTCCCAAAGACACATCGCTGTTGGTAAGCAAATCGTCAACATCCCATCTTTCATGGTCAGATTGGACTCTGAAAAGCACATTGACTTCGCTGCTACTTCTCCGTTCGGTGGTGCCAGACCTGGTAGAGTTGCCAGAAAGAACGCTGGTAAGACCTCTGGTGACGCTGAAGAAGCTGCTGAAGAGGAAGAATAAACGCATCAATACTAATGGGACCACGGAACACGATCATTACATAGAGCATGGGATGCGCAGGGAAAGCAACCTAACCTTCACTATAGCAAATTTAGGGACTGTATAATATCATTCAAGTATAAACTAATATGCTGAAACAATCGTGTTAATTTGGGTCACTACCCTTCTCTGTTTGCACCTCTTCACATAGAGAGTTTTTAGAGAAAATACTTGTGACAGAGCCGTACACCCATACATATGTTACTATATTTTCTGGCAATTTAGCTTCAGTTATAAAAATTCGACACAGAAGAATTACCCAAAATGGAAATGTGTTAGTTTTTCCTTGGTTGCTAGTCCAGAACAGAGTGTTCCAACGTACCTAGACTGGAGCCCAGGGCCGTCCAGAAGCATTTACGCAGAAGGAGAACTGTGCCCCGCTGCCCCTCCTCCAGGCGGAATACTTTCTGCCCAGGCGGGAAATTCTGTTTCGCTGGGCTCGCCAGGAATTGCAGTGCGGAAACGCAACGTCCTGGTAGTTTCACCGATCGATGGTCTGTAGGCCGAATACCGTTCTGGCGATGGTTCTAAGTGCTCTCCGGGTATTAATCGGTAACACATTACAGCTGTTAACCCTTGTGTTGCTAGTAGGATTTGCCAAAAGAGCAGTAGAACAACAACAATAAGCAAAAATGGGTAAATCGTATGCATATATACTGTCAACTACCGAATGAGCTACTAGGAACTTATGGATCGATTTAGAGATGAACTCTGTTTCACCAAAATGGTAAATGTGGCGATAGCTACTACGCTAGCTCCAAAGAATGCCACTACATGAGGATGATTCGTTTACACGATGCCTAGCTTGATTGACTGAGAAGCCAACAGAAAGGTACTCTTAACAAATGGATAATTTCAACATGTTTACAATGAACAAAAATAACGTCCAGTGTCCTAGTACCATTACGACCTAATATGAATGTTTGAATGTCTTTACTAACCGAATTTCAATCTAAATTGAGTAATGCGCTGTTCCAACCAACAGCAACTACCGTTTTATTTCAAACCCCCCTCTTTTTAATTCAGTCACGGTTACAGATCTCGTACTCGTTACATGTTCCAACGTGACTTCAGGAAGCACGGGGCCGTCGCCTTGTCTACCTACCTGAAGGTCTACAAAGTTGGTGACATTGTTGACATCAAGGCCAACGGTTCCATCCAGAAGGGTATGCCACACAAGTTCTACCAAGGTAAGACCGGTGTCGTCTACAACGTCACCAAGTCCTCTGTCGGTGTCATCATCAACAAGATGGTTGGTAACAGATACCTTGAAAAGAGATTGAACTTGAGAGTCGAGCACATCAAGCACTCCAAGTGTAGAGCTGAGTTCTTGGAAAGAGTTAAGGCTAACGCTGCCAAGAGAGTTGAGGCCAAGGCCCAAGGTGTTGCCGTCCAATTGAAGAGACAGCCAGCCCAGCCAAGAGAAGCCCGTGTTGTTTCCACCGAAGGTAACATCCCACAAACTTTGGCTCCAGTGCCATACGAAACCTTCATTTAATCTATTTTTTGGTGTATTATTTACTGATATATTGTCTTTCCATCTGTCTCACCTTTTCAAATAAATATTTCGATAGTCATTCTATAACTTGATATATTTATATGTACAATTCCCTAATTGCAAATAACATGAAAATCTCTTCGAACAGAGTGTTCTTTGACAGTTGGAGTCAAGCTTATTGATGGGTTACGTTGTGATACATACATATATGCGTATATACCATTGAGGAGTTGAAGAAAAAAAGAATATCTAAAATAACATCCCATATCATGTACGATGTTTTGTAATGAGGTGGTTGTGTTCTCAGTAAGCGGAGCGAATGAGATTTCTCCCAGACAAGTTCTCTACTTCAAAGTACTAAACACTTTTTCCACGTCAGCGATGGACTGCTGTAAGATTTTGTCCTGGAATTTAGGGTTGTCCAGTTCCGATTGCACCTTGGCTATCAACGCCTCCACGGTCTTTCTCTGCTCCAATTGACGCAGCGACGCCTCGTATCTGACCCATGAGTCCAGAACAGACCTAGCATGCTGAGCCAGGTCGACTTTCTGCTTCAATTCGAACGCCTTGGCCTCCAGCTCCACGGTCTCCTTCGAGACGTCGAACAGGACTTTTGTAATTTGGGAGACGTTGGTTAGCTCAGACACAGAATCGATTCTCTCCTTAACCGCACTGACATGCCTCTCTCTGGAGGCATTCAGCACATCTGCAACTTTCTTCATTCTTGCCTCTGCAAAAGTGTTATAAGCTGGAGCGGCAAACTTCGCCATCAGCGCCCCAACGGTCAAGAAACTCAACAGCAAAATGGACTCCTCGTTGATCACGTACAGCTCATTAGAGATTGCGTAGATTGCCGCCGCGGCAGAAGTCCCCAAGATCCCCGTCTTCGACAGGACACTATTCCCGGGCAACGCATCGATGATCGACTGCGCCTTGGTCTTTGGGTCTTCTGGAACACCAGACTTCGAATTCACCCTTGTCGAAACCGAAAAGCACCGGACTGTCCCACCAACAGCGGACCGATTCAAAAGAACCCTAGCAGTAGGTCTTAATGCCAATGCACGTAGACTCATCCCTTTTCACCCTTTGGAAATAATTTGTAACTTGCTACCGTGTATATTCAGCCCCGTTCTAACCAGACCTGAAAAGCACACACACAGAGACAGACACGACAGACCACCTGGATGCACCTCTATCCTCCAAACGCCAGCGACAAAACAGAGGAGGGGGTGGGGAGTAAAAGCCCTTCAACTTCGTCACTTCTTCAACTTTTTCAACTTTCGATATTTTTTTTTGTGATTTTGAGAAACGCGATGCTGCTGCCAATAGTCTTATGTGATTGGCCGGGGGTTTGTTCACAAGCTCTTGATGGTGTCTATGAGACTGGACATGTTCTTGATCGTCTCTGGGTTGTCCATGATGCTGTTCATTGCCATTGTGTCCGTCATCAAGTTCGCCGAGGGGCTCGACGAGAGCGTGCGCGCGATGTTGCTGGCGTCTTTAGTCGTCGCTGTAGTGGCAGTCGCCGCGCCCGCCGCAGTAGAGCTGTTCGATGCACGGCTGGTCGCCGCGTCTGCCGTGTACTCGTACTCCGACAGCGTGCCGTTCGTCTTGTGTGACTGGACTCTTGACAGTGCGGAGGCCTGCAGTTGGTGCCGTTTCTGCTCCTCCAGTTTCTGGTTCTTCAACCGCAGCTGCTGTACCAGCTTGAGGTGGCCCTGGCGCAGCTTCAGCAGTTTCCCCTCGAACCCGGGCGGGAAGGACTCGTACAGGCCAATCTCCTCCACGTCTCTCTTGATGCTGTCCAGTTGCTCGATGTCCGCAAAGAGCTTGTCTTGAGTGTCCACGGGCGGGTGCGTTACCAACCGCGAGATGCCTTGTTTCCTGCGCGCTTTGAACCCGTGGGATGGATGTGGAGCACCCGCAGTTTCAGTATTGTTGGCGCGACGGGAGGTGTGCGTGGGTTGTTCCGCCGTACTGTTGCCCTGTACATTCTCGTTCGACTCGTCAATGTTGGAAATGGCGATATGCGGGACCTCGGGCCCAGTGGATGTCTCAGGTTTCACCGTTTCGGAATGTCGCTTGGGCAAATGCTGACCACCACCCGAGGCAAGCCTGCTGTACCTCGAAGATGCGATATCACTGTTGTCAAACTCGCGCTGCACAAATATATCCGTGTTCGGGAGCGTCCGCGCGACAACTTTGTACTGCATATCGTTATTGATACTGTTATCTTCGCCGTCCTCGTCCTCATCGTCAGCATTACCCGCGTAATCCTCGTAGTCGGCCTCCTCATCAACCAAGAGACCGCCGTCCGTTGTCGTGCTCGTGTTGGTCGTCGTAGTGGCTAGCGGTGTTCGCGTGTATTTCGAGCCGAAAAGGTCCATATCTAAATCGTCCTCGTCATCCTCCTCCTCTTCACCCTCATCCTCGTTATCTTCCTTGTACCCGTCCTGTTCATTGGTGAGTACTTTGCTCACCCTACGGGACGGTGCTGGGACATGGAGTAGTACTGACTGACCCGTTTCAGACCCTGTATCGGTGAGGTAATTGGACATATCCTCCCCCTCCCTATCTCCTTTACAAGCTCTTCAGAATCCGGCGATGACATGTTTCAGCCTTCCCCAAACAACTATGATAAATTGCAATATATTATTATACATGAAAAGTATCATCATCAATTTTTTTCCCACTAAGCGCAGAGGGCGAAGAAGAAGAAGAGGTAAGGGAAGAGGGGACAGGAAGGCTGTAGCGGAATCGTTACCATCAATCCAGTATGGATGAACAAGATGTGGCAAGACAGTCCTCCAAGGCAAACGGGTCTAGGAAACCTTGGGAACGTTTACTGTGGTTGAAACAGGAGTATCCTGACAACTACACTGACCCGAATTTCGTGCAGTTTATGACGACTTTCCCCCTGACACAGTACAATTACGACTACGAGGTGATTCGTCAAGATTTCCTGAATTTTTACTTCATCATTTTGAACAAGTGTTTTGTGTTTATCACTTTCGGTTACGTGTACGACTACGAGTACGACCCGGTACCACTGTGTGCCGCGGTAACACTTTTCACTGCCGCGTGGTCTATCTACCAGATGAGGGGCCAAGTGTTACAGAGCTTAAAACCGTGTGTGATAATAACATTTACACTGCTGACAATCTCCCCCGTGTTAAAGTCGCTGTCGAAGAGCACGTCATCGGACTCCATATGGACAATCTCGTTCTGGTTAACGCTGTACTATCTGTTCACAGTCTTCAAGAGCATGGCAGGTACCAACAGAAGCCGGAACCTGAGCACCAATGTCCTACTGATGAACGTGACGCTGCTTTCGTCGCGACTAGCGACCACCACGCATGTGTTCTGCTTCCTACTCCTCTGCATCCAAATCAACGTGATTCTACCAAGACTGGTCAACCTGTCCAGTTTCGCAATCTCACTCGTCTCCAACATCGTCGTCTACAGCTACATCAGTGTCACACTGAACATGCCCGCTACGATCGTCTTCGGCGTGTTTTCTCTACTGTTTATAGGCGTACTGCCCAGACTGTTCTGGTACTGGGAGACCTATTACAAGTGTCCGACGCCCGAGGTACTCTCCTTCTGGGACGCCAGCGTCCCCATCCTGGACCAGTAGGCGGACCCGCTCGCTACACATTCGACCCATTTACTGGCGCGAGTGCCCGCCCACTGCACCCGCACCCCACACCGTGCGTCGCGGTCGCGACGGGCGTCCTCTAAAATTGCAAAATGTGCCAAAACCGGCAATCACGGTCATTTTTAGAGGAAGCCGGGTGAACCCCCGCGCCCCACCGGGTGACGGCGAAAACAACGGGATTTTGAAGAAGAGGAAGAAGAAGAGAAAAACAAGAAGTTGAAGAAGAAGAAGACGACAACTACTACTACACGGCCACAGCAGGAGTAGGAGTACCACTGCTTAACTATCACAAGATAGAGGTGGACCCCGACAGCTATCGGACTACTGCTTGTGCGGTGTACGCTGATGACGACGACGACGACGGTGATGATGGTATGTTTGCTGGCTTGATTACTTACTTGCCCTTTTTTTTTTCAGTTGTGTCTGTGTAATTGGTTTGATCGCACATAAGGTTCCTATTACCCTTCTAAATTTAATATATTTTTTTTTTCTGTGCTTTTACAGTGCTTCTTTGTGGGTGTTGTTCCTGGACACAGCACTGCTATGAGACTTTCGAGTTAACGTGCCGCCATACTTGGTTTTTTTTAAGCAAAGAGACTAAACGTGCTCTTATAATTATTCTTCTTCTTCTTTTTCTTATTATTACTTTTTTTTTTTCTTTCTGAAATCCCGTCGTTCTCTATAAGTAAAATCAGTTCCTAAACCGGGTTCCCCAAGTACATCTCGGGTTGTTTGACCACTTCCCTCGAACTTTCCGTCTTTTTCCTTTTTTTTTTTCCCTTTCCAGTTTATTTTTTAGTGGATGCTCGGAGTGCCACTATCACTATTTATTATTGGTTGTTGCTTTATTTGAGACGGGGTTTCGAGGAACAGGGGAAAATAAAATAAAATAGTTATCTCGTCCAGTCGCGCTTACTCTATCCATTTTGGCCCTTAAATTTTTATTTTTTTCACCTGTTCGCTTCAGGTTTCCTGTATTCCTATTCTTCTTCTTCTTCTTTTTTCGTTTCTTTTCTTTTTGAGATCTTCAAGGGAATAGTAGTAGAGCATTCCAGGGCAGCTTCACCGGTGGAAGACTACTAATAGACTGACCAACTCTCGAACTAAAAGCGGGGAATTGCCTTATTGTTTGCTTACCTGTTTTTTTGTTTTACGTTCTCTCCATTTAATCTTTTTTTTTTTGTTTGTGTGTTTTGACCCCGCTACTCAGATATGTCATTAAACCCTCTCGACTATTATTACTATCATTACAATTTGGTGGAATCAGGGCAAACAAACAAACAAACAATTCAACATAATTAAAACGGGACTCCTCAGAAGAATAAACTAAAATAAAAGAAGGAGGTTATAGAAATTTTTTTTTTGAAGGAAGTGAGAGCAGAACTGACACTGGCCTCAGGCTTTTTACATGTACCATTCAAACCAATTCTCACAGTCACTTCAAAGTGACAGTAATGACACAAATCCTAATGACAATGCAAGTACTAACAGATTACAATCTTATCTCTCACAACAGGAACAGCAATCACGGACAAGTAGTTCCCATACCACGGCAAACTTCTACGCCATAACACAGTACATCCTACAATCTTACTTCAAAGTAGAAATCAACAGTCTTTCATCCCTTAGGCTTATAGACATGATAGTGGACCAGACGTATCCGGATTCGCTCACTTTAAGGAAACTAAACGATTCAAACTCCTACCAGACATACCAGTACTTCAACACTATATCCAGGGACCCGGACATCTCGAGGTGTCCCATATTTGCTCTCTCAGTATACTTCGTCATACGATGGTCGCACCCTAATCCACCCATTACAATAAACAACTGTAACTCAATAAAGTTGCTAGACGCAAATCTGATCACGTACGATTCGGACCCTCTTCAGTACATTCAAAATCACTTGAACGGGAATATAAACTCAACGGAGAGGATACAGCGGTCTACCGTGTTTGAACCGTCGCGGGATTTAATTGATTTGGTGTTCCCCTGGCTACCAATGTTCAGGCAAGACATGCACCTTATTGATAGAACGAATTACAAGTTACACTCGCTGTGTGAACTGTTTGAATTTATGGGTAGGATTATAGTACAAGATTTGAGATACTTGAACCAGCACGCACTGCTGCTACCGAACATCGTATCATTCATGTCCAAATTCATACCAGATCTGTTCCAAAATAACGATTTTAGGGGAGTCAACAGTGCTGGAGCTTCTGTAAATAGTAATATCGACTCAACGGCAAACGTCCCAGAAGATACAGGGGAGATCAACCCAATATTTAACCAACGAGCACCAGATGTACCGGAAGGTGGCGACCCTTATATTCAAATGTTCAACGAAACTAACGACAAGTTGAACGAAAAAGTGGATACGAGGTTTTCAGAACTATCCCAAAAGATGACCACGGAGACAATACGACTGAGTCAGCAAGTGAATCAATTGAAATCAGATCTTAACTCGCTGACCTCAATGTGCACGCAAATCTTACAAGGTCAGCGGCAGATGTTTTCGGGACAGCTGAGCAATGCGGCGAACACGCCCTTGCCCACAAACCACTACGGGAACTTTGCTTCTGGTTCACAGAACTCCCCTAATAATGGCGTGAAACTAGGAGGTATGTCGTCGCTGGACAGAGCCTCTAACAATAATACATTCACCGGCGATGGTATAACAAATCTAGATGCATTGAACCCAGACGAGAATGCCGCACGCATAAACCAAAGACAAACGTTTGCGGGTATGCCCCCGTTGGAAAATTTTGGAACCATTAATACGCTCGGCCACCAATCACAAATGAGATCCTTCCAACAACCTCGCAGGCCATCTATAGGTGCCAATTCTAACCGGTTGTCCCCTCAAATAAAGTCGAATGCCCAAATACAGCAAGAACTTACGAAGAAAAGGATGTTACCATTGCCTGCTTCCGGCTCCATGAGCGCACACGCAGGGTCCCCATTTTCACCTACATCGCCAGGAAATTTCACCACTGCTGAATCTCCTTATACAAAGAGGATCAGGCTAGAAAATAAACCTACTCCATCACAAACGGCATTAGATATGCTGCTGTCGAGATCTGTTCCGAGCCCGAAGCCGCCATTACCTACTACTTTTAGAAACGAAAGGACCGCCGAACAATCCCAAATGAATTCGCCGACCTTCCTGCTCAATCACCCTGATGCATCCGAATCAGATTCTGAGTCTGTTAGTATGACTTCAGAACGATTAATGGAATCCGCTGAACAGCAAGGAAATGCTCAGCATAGGGGAGGTGACGATAGTTTACACATGGACGACCAATCGAAGCAGGCCAAATCTTACCCTACCAGTAAAGAGACACATCCTGCTAGTGAGAGAACTCTCGGGAGTGGAGATCAACAGCAACGAAACGGCAATCCTGAAACTTCCGGCGAAGCACAATCGGCTGCAGGTGAATTGTCGAATCAGCAACACACACTTGTCACGATTGGCACGAAACTCCCGATAGTAAATTCAGTGACGAATAAGGCAGACAGCCCACTCAAGGTAAACAAAAAGAAGCCGACTACAGGATCTGGTGATAGAGAAGATAGGAAGAATGGCGTGGCGCCTGCTAAAGCTGGCCCGAACATGAACATCAAGTATAAGTTATCACGGGAGAACAAGACCATCTGGGATTTGTACGCCGAGTGGTACATTGGGATCAACGGTCACTGGTCGATCAAAAAACTGATCGAAGAGTACGGTTACCGGCGTTGGAAGGTGAGTGACGATTCTCATTTTTTCCCGACAAGGAGGATTATAATGGACTATATCGAAACGGAATGTGATAGAGGTATACAGCTCGGGAGGTTCACTAAGATAGACCAACCGAGAGACGACATCCGGAAGATTATTGTGAGTGATGTTGAGAAGTTCAGGATCAACAACGGGCTGACGCTGAACTCGTTGTCCCTGTACTTCAGAAATTTAACGAAACGGAATGAGGAGATTTGCATATTCAAGGACTTCAAAACGTGGGGGGTTAAGATAATGACGGATGAGGAGAAAACCCGGTACAGCAAGCGGAAGCATTTGCACACGGCGAGCGGTGGCAGTGCGAAAACGCAAGATGATGCCGAGTCGCCCGAATCTTACTTCAAAGACCCACTCAATCTCGCGATGAACCCGAACAACTCGAACATCCCGTTGAAGACGCTGATAACTACGTCGTCCTTCCGCGACAAAGTTTTCAGATTGCAGAACACAAAGCCCTCGCCGCTGGCACAGACAGTACCGACAGGCACAGACAGTGAGAGCTCCTCTGCCAGTGACAGCCCACAGCCCACAGAGGAGGGACCACTACAGGGTTCTGCCAGATCGCAGATGAACTCTCCAATCAAGGAACGGACAAACAACGACGACGGGGTGCCTGCTGCGGGGGATGTGGCGGTGGCGGCGGCGCCGTCGCAACAAAGTGATCCCTCTGCGCTACAGAATGGAGCAGCGAGTAATGGCACAGGTGCAAGCGAGGGAATATCGGACGGTACTGCGAACAGTGACAGCAACTACATTACCACACACTCTAGCTCTGGGACGCCGCAGGTTCCACCTACAACCATTGCAGACATATCCCTTGGAGCGCAACTAGTTCCTGGGAACAACTCGCCGTTTTCCCCCTCTTCTGCCACGGCCGTGTCGCAGGACAGTGCCAGGATGTGACGACCAGCTCCTTCTCACAAAGGAGAGAGAGCGGCAGCAATCCTTTTTATACAATGTATCGATGTAGCGACGTTTATTATCCTTCCCGTATAGGTAATAGCATTTCCCCTTTGGGCCACAGAGAACCTGTTCCGGTATTTTTTCCTCCTTTTCCCCTTTTCAGCGCAGTGGGAATTTGAGTCTATTTCTCGGTATTTAATACTGAAGACGCAGAGGTGAGAGCGATGCAGCGCGGTTCTCCAGGGTCTGTGGTACGACGGGTTTGTGAGGTTGAGTTTGTACGCTGGGCAAAGGGGGCGGTATGGTTCAAGAGAAGTTTATTGTGCCACGAAATCTGACGCTGTCGCAATGTTTGGAGTTGCTGTATTCTGTCGTGCTAAACCAGTACGAAAATCTGAAGGCAGAGTGTGCCCTGATCAAGAAGTCTCAGAAGTACAAGAACCTGTCGAAGCTGCACAAGTCGCTCGAGTTGTTGCTGGAGTATGTGAATGATGGGCTGAAGAGGGTGGAAAAGTCGTACGCCGTACAGAGCGGGTGGGGGAACTACATCAAGGAGCATGCAGAGTTCAAAGTGATCTTGGAAGACTTCCAAATTCTGGGCCACGAGATAAGGGTTATCCGGAGAGAGGTTGTGGATATCATGGAGGAGAATGGGACGGACAAGATCCTTGGGATTTGGAGGATTAATGGGTCGATGAAGAAGAAGAAGTTGGAGGACGAAGAGAAGGACACCAAAGTGATGCAGAATGCGGAACGGATAAAGGAGGAAAGAAGAAGAGAGCTGGAGGCAGCTAAACTGGAGAGAGAGCAGAAGTTGAAGGAGCAGAAACTTATGGAACAGCAACTAGAACAACAGAGGGAGAGGCTGCTCGAGCTTAGAATTAAACAGCAGGTAGAGACGCAGATGACGGAAAAGTTGCAAGAGGAGAAGCGGATGCGGAAGCAGTTGGAGTTGAAGAACGAGGAAAAATTGGAAGAGTTACGCCAGAAAATGCTCAAAAATGCAAGGGAGCTCGCCAATCAAAACAAGGCTGCACAGGCGGCAAGCAGTGCCAAGAAAGAGAGGAGAAGTCTGGATATCCAAAGGGCTTCCAACACCACGAGGGAACATGCTGTGGCCGCCCCAAGAAGATCACTAAACGCAAAACCATCTAAGCATATTTCACAGAGGGAACTGAATCAGTCCAGTGTCAACAAGGCAGCCGTGTTGGCATGGTCATCTGCTCAACGGAATTACACACCGGAAAACAGCAACTACAAAACCACCACCAGCAAGCCTGTTAGAAGAGCTACGTCAGTCTCAGGGGCACCATCACCAAACGTCGTGAGACGCAAAACGGAACCGTTAAAGACTCACGTAAACAAGCCGCTAATGAAAAGTCCAACACTCAAGTCACCAGCTACTAGAAAGCAACCACAATTAAATGCATCTACAAACTCTCCACAGGGGCCAGCTGCCAACGGTGTATACAAAGTTCCCTCTAAAATACTATCGTCGTCCGTTCCATCATCTCCGAGAATTGCACAAGCAGGAGCGAAAGCACGGTCGCAGTCGCCCCCGTCAACACTGGACCCAGGATCGCCAATTGAAAGGCGTATAGCGCATATCATGAAAACATTAAACGGGGTAGACCCCATTGCATGCCAACAAATCGTAAACGACATCATGATCACAGATTCCAAAGTGTATTGGGATGATATTGCGGGGTTGAGGGGAGCCAAGAATGCCTTGAAAGAGATTGTTGTGTACCCGTTCTTGAGACCGGATCTGTTCAAAGGGTTGAGAGAACCCATCAGCGGGATGCTTCTGTTTGGACCCCCGGGTACAGGTAAAACAATGATCGCCAAAGCCATTGCCACAGAGGCCAATTCGACGTTTTTCAGCATAAGCGCCTCATCGCTGCTATCGAAATATCTGGGTGAATCCGAAAAGCTGGTGAAGGCGCTGTTCTACGTCGCGAAGCGGATGGCTCCGTCCATCATTTTCATCGACGAGATTGACTCTCTGTTGGGGAATAGGTCTGATAACGAAAATGAGTCTTCGAGAAGAATCAAGACGGAGTTACTCATACAATGGTCGGAACTGTCCAGTGCGGCAGTTCGCGACGAAGACGGAGACACTGGCACGACGAGCGGCGATGTTGCGCCAGACAGTAGGGTGCTTGTTCTTTCCGCAACGAACTTACCCTGGGTCATCGACGAGGCGGCAAGGAGAAGGTTCACGAGAAGGCTTTACATCCCGCTTCCTGACCCTGAAACCAGAGCATACCATCTGCGCAAGCTCATGTCTAAGCAAAGGAACGGGCTGTCGAATGAAGATTTTGATGAAATCGTGGCGGCGACCGATGGATATTCGGGTTCGGACATCACAGCGCTCGCGAAGGAGGCTGCCATGGAACCGATCAGGGACCTTGGCGATAAGCTAATGGATGCCAATTTTGATACCATCCGGCTTGTCAACAAGCAGGATTTTGTTAACGCAATGAAAACCATCAAAAAATCGGTCTCAAAGAACTCGTTAAAACAATTCAACGATTGGGCTACTCATTACGGGAGTGTTGGCTCTTGAATGGAATATGCCTCTCTTGATAATATCCTGTATAGCATATAAAGTACTTTTAAAGCAAGAAGAACAAAAATCCGACTGGTGATAGGTGGATGATTAACAAATCAGGTATTTTTTGATTAGAAATCGATTTGATCGACGCTTTAAGGCTCCAGTTATTCTTGTCAATATCGAAGGGGATGGGTCAGAGAAGAGGTGTGTATAGTCGAGGGTCTCTCGAAGGGTGCTAATGTCCTTGGAAATAGTGTCAAGTGTGGTCCGGTTTTTGCTGGGAAAGGCGGACTCGTCAGCAAAGCGGATTACGTATGGCTTGCTATTTAGCATAGGTGTGTATGTCACAGCACCAACCGTCCTGTCTCTAATTGGTTTCGGTGCTAAGCACATGGAAGATAGTAATAACAAGCGGGTGGACAAGTATACGCCCGGGCTCTCAAACCCTGCTAATGAGTGCTTTATGAATTCTTCTCTACAAGCGTTAAGCTCGCTCGATTATCTCACAACGTATCTACATGACGCTCTGCGCTTGCTCTCTCCTGGAGAAGAGGACGTTGAGAAAAATGAGGGAACCAGGGTATTGTTGACGAGATCTCTCAGTGATATTGTTTGCCAGCTGCAAACTGTCACTTGCGCGCCACAGACTCTGAGTAACAAACAGTTTTTACGTAGTCTGGAGCGGGTGTTCCGAGGCAGGATGTCGCGCACGCAGAACGATGCCCATGAATTCACACAACTAGTAGTAGATACGTTAGAAAGTGAAAACATTACAGTGCTTGCTCCTCTCTACGATGAGGCAGCTTTGGAATTCCCATTTGAGGGGGAAACAACTAGTTTCTCCGTCTGCTTGAAGTGCAAGCAGTATTCTGAAGTGTCAGCCCAGAAGTTTCTGATTCATGAACTTGTCGTTCCCAAAAGATCAGACGCTAATTTGGAGGACATTTTAACAGACGGTGATAGCGAACTAATAGAGGATTACTCTTGTTTATACTGTCAGATAACGGCCATCTTGACAAACGAGAGTAACACTACCAAACCGCTAACCGGTTTAGAGGCAGAGATGGTGGAAAGCTTACAGTTTCTGCTACCGGATCTCAAAATTAACACCGTGCTTCCAGATACCCTTCTCGACTACGTCAAAAGTTACCGTAAGGGCAACTGCAATACGAGTATTCTGAAAACAACGATTATCAGGAGGACGGCAATCAGCAAAGCGCCATCGATACTGTCGCTTCACCTTTCTCGCTCCATGTTCAACGGTGCTACTTTCACAAGGAACCCCTGCAGGGTTGAATACCCTGAAACGCTCGTTGTTCTACAGCGAGACGTAGAAAATGGCACAGCTGAACACATAACGTACCGTTTGCGATCCATGATAAAGCACACTGGTACGCATTATAGCGGTCACTACCAATGCTACAAACACAAGCCAGATTTAGTAAAGCTAGTGGGAACCAGTGTCACCGTAAACCGTTCTCCGACAGTCTCAGCGAGGCCGCCAATAATCCAAGAGAAAGTCAGGATTCCGAAGAGTGTGCGTCGGTGGCCATACTGGTTCATTTCGGATGCTGTAGTGAGGGAATCCAATGCAGATAAGATGTTACGCGAGAGTAAATATGTGTATATGCTGTTTTATGAACGGGTGTTGTAGAGGCAAAGCTGTATTTCTCCATCCTGTATCTCCCCTCTTCCTCCTTACCAATTCGCTTCTTTTCAATGGGGGTAATGCTATGGAGAATCCATGTCAATGTCCATGTCGTCAACCTGTTGGTAGTCCGTACCATTGGGGGAAACTTCTGTCACAGCGTTGAAGTCAAAATCGATGTCTCCATCTGCGTCCACGTTGAACTTGTTCGTCCACCATTCCAGCCAGTGTACGTACAGCCATCGGTCCCAATCGACCCACTTCACAACCTGCAATGTTTCCTGTCGTATCCACTCAAGCACGGTTGAACGTATCTGTGAATCCACGGTAGGTGCCACCCCCTCTCCCCTCGCTAGTTTCGCGGCAACGTCTTCCGGGATGGCTGTTTCGCGGCAGACTAGTTTCGTCGTCTCTTGAGCAATCGGCTCGCTCGGCGGAGACCCTGCATCGATGGACAGTCGTTCAAAATCCTGGATCAGCCGCTGCCGTTTATATCGTGAGCTCTCCAGAGTGCCGCCTACGTCCGGCGAGTGCACACGCTTCACTTTGAACATCTTCATTGGCCCGCAGCGGTTTCCCTGTGCGCCATGGCTGCTTCTCTTTCTGTCCGTTCCGAGAAGTTTAAACGATGTGATCGATTCATCGATTAATTTTAAAGACAGTCGTTCACAGGTGGTGGGAGTGTGTTAAACAAGGCTTTGAACACTCCTGTTTCAAACACATATCAAGAGGCTGCTGCTGATCTGTTACTATTTGCATCACACTGCACACGGGAGTGCTGAGATCACGAAATGAGACAGTTTTGCACGCCACCGATTAGTGTGTCGAGTTATGATGTCGCTGAGTCGATCCAGGAGTCGTACAAGACCGGGGATGATCGCGGCATGGGGGGCAATAAAGAGGTTTCTGTGAAGTTGCCCGCCGCTGAGTCTCCATCCAGAGATGTTTCGCAGAAACAGGGTGCCATTAGGTCTAGCAGTTCCTCGGGAGACGTCGCTTTAACCCCTGAAGAGATCAATGAAACTTTGCAAAGCATCCAGGAACTGCCGAACGAACTGTTTAGTATGGTGGAGAAGTTTATTGCAGATCTGAAACAGCCTAAATACGTGAGACCGCTAAGCATCCTCCAACTAGCATCGCTGTTCCAAACTTTCTACAGTAAATTCGACAAGGCGTCGTTCCAGTATCTGTCGGACATCCCTATAACTAGTACGGGAAGTTTCTTGAATGCGAGGGACTCACTGAACACCGGGTTGAGTGGTATATTTGCCCGCAGCAGGAGTAACAGCGCAAACACGTCTGCATCGGCAAGGGCAAGGAGATCATCCTCTTTATTCAGCGTGGACTCGAACCCTAATAGCTGTCTGCCGCTGTTGAGCCCAGAAGAGATCAACAGGCAACTAAGAACCAACTCTTTGAATAATGTGAAAATTGACAAGTACATGGAGCTGTGTGAGGGGGCTGTCTTCAGGAAGTTGCTGGAGGTTGGTACTTCTGTCGCGTCGCCCATAAAGAAAAGTGGTTCAACTCAATCGTTGAACTTGCAAACAGGTAATGTACAGCATATGGAGGAATTCAACGTTAGAACTTTGTTCAGAAACACCCCCGAATTTATCGAGTACGATAACTTGATGAACGAGAGAATCAAGTGCCTCCACAGACTGGCGACCACAGAAAAATTGGATTTGGTGAAATTCTTGGATATACCAAACAACATGGATTTAAACAACGAAGAGACAACAAGAAAGGTAAAAACCCTCATGAATAAGCTCATATACTATTCAGTGCCCCCTTGTGACAAGATCAAGAAACTGTTGAAATTACACAAGACACTGATGGTCGACTCAAAGGCTATGTCCAATGACGAGTTCCTGTCCATGCTGATATATTACATTATCATTTTGAAACCGAGGAGGATATTCTTAAACGAGGAATTCATTAAAATGTTCAGGTACAAGAAGAAACTGGTCGACAATGAAATATACGCCCTAACAAACCTGGAAGCCGCGTTGACCTTCTTGGGGGAGTTGACCTTAAGTGATTTCTCCTCTGAGTTGACCTCGAGTTTGACACGCCAGGAACACTACTTGTTCGAACAACGGTTGAGCGAAAGGATTTCGCTACCATCAAGTAACAATAAGAAATTACACCGTAGTTCAAGTTCGCTAAGCATAACAGAAAATCATTATTTGGAGTCATCCGGCGTTGGAGAGGACAGGGAAAGAAATAACTCCTACAATGCACTTAAAACCGTCTTCGACTCATCGTTAAAAAATATAATCGGGAAGATGAAATCGTACACACCGCCAGCATCGACCACCACTGTCCCAACTATCGACTCTTTGCAAAACACAGACTTGACAGAAACTGTGGAGTCCGGCAAAGACTCTCCAAGTAAGCTGAGCCGGGTTGGAAGCAATAACGACACCTCTATGACATCGTTCCCGTCTTCGAACAACTCAATATTACCGGAATTGAAAAAATATAGAGATAGACAGTTTGAGGACTTGACTGTTTACGAATTAAAGGAGGTGTTCACGCTGTATCAGAAGCTGACCGGTTAACGAAGTAACGAAGTATGCATTATCTATCTATAATATCATTGTGATCAGAACTATATATCAGACAGGTGATTTAGTATATATTGGAGTTGCATTCTGGTATCTGGGTTATTGGGAGGATCTGGTAAGTAGTTGCCCTGTTTGATCAGGTCTGCTAAAGTTTTGATTGTTTTCCTGGTGTAGTCCATGGAACCGTTTTCCTTCAGGAAATCAATCACCTGTCTTTTCAGTGCAACGTCGTTAGTCTTAGACATGACCAAGTCCAGGATGGTTCTCTGTTTGAGCACTTTGTTCTCGTAGTTTAATCCGTGAATGATTGGGAACGAAAGTTTACCCTCGGTAATGTCATCGGCAAACCCTTTGTTCGTGGTCATTGTCTCGTCCGTTAGATTCAAGTAGTCATCTCTCACCTGATACAGGATCCCAAGGAGATTACACAGCGGTTCCAAACTCTTCCTGTACGTTGGCGCTGCAGTTGGATTGTAAAAATTCGACAGTGTCTCCATCAATCGTATAGTCAAGCGGAACAGACCACCAGTTTTGTTCATAACCATATCGAAATACATTTCCTCCGTGGGGATCACGGCATTATCCCTCCAATATATGTCTAACCCTTGGCCGCGGTGCAGGTTACAAAGTTCCTCGTTAAATATCCCAGTCAGTTCTTTGTAAAGTCGCAGGTCTTCCGTGGAGTCCCCCTTGACGAAGTTATTGATTAGCTGCATGGCAACAAAATACATATAGTTAGCCGAATTGATGGTCATTGGTACCCCATATATCAGATGTGAGGTGGTTATACCGCGCCTCAAAGCAGAGCTGTCCTCAATATCGTCTATAAGTAAAGAAGAGTTATGCAAAATGTCTATTATCTGGGTCAGCGTGTCCAGGATCTCCGTCGGTACCTGGTAGTACTGGTTAAATGTGTGAATCAACTTAGTTCGAAACTGCTTCCCTTGCTGTTGCGTGATATGCAAGTACGGTTTTAGCAAGAGCGCCTCGCTGGAAGAGTCCCATCTGGGCGCTTGGTTAATGATCTCCTCGACTCTCCACCTATCCATGTTGTTGTCTTGGAAATCCGCGGCGTTCAAAGATCCCTTAGAGCAGTACAGCAAATGTCCAATCCTGTCTCTACAGACATAATGTGTCAGCAGATCGGGTTCTTCACATAAGCGTATTTTGATCTTTATATTATCACTTTTTTTTGTCTCGTATCAGAAGAGAATACCGATGCCGAAGTGACAGATTCTTGAATATATGATGGTAACTATACGATGTTATACAGTGAGACTTTGGCAAATTTTTGTGCCGTCTGCATGTCGTTCCAGTTCTGGGTTGTTTTCCGCTTCTTTTTGGGTCTCTGAGGCCAGTTTAGGCTGTTATTCCTCTCCTTTAGCAAGGGCCTGTCTATCCTTTTGCCAATCGCCCTCAACTCGTTCAAGTTGATGTAGTTCGGATCGATGGTACCGGCATTCGGGAGGTTTCCCAACCTAACATCTCTAACGTATGAGGTGTCGATTTGGTGTAACTGTGCGACTAAGGACGTGGCTTCTTCGTTTTCCCTTGAAAGAACCCCACGGAGGAGCAGCTGCACCAGCTGCTGTGATTTGATCCCTTTCTCTGGGGCAGTTTGCATTGGCGGCAGTGCCTTCTGACTCTCCAAGGATTCCCGGATCTGTATCATCTCCTGTAACCCCTGAGATATCCTTGCCAGCATGTGGATGTCGTTGGGCACTTTCAAGTTTTCCAAATGCTTCATCCCCATGAGCTTCGGTTCCTTCAGCCCAGCGTAGAACAGCTGGTTCTGTCGGTGGATCGACTTATTGAGGTTCTGTCTGTGCAACTTCCATTCCGGCACGGGCTGCAGGCAGCCCTGGGGCAAATCCAATGCAGATTTCATAGCGGGTCTCCGTAACGTCAAATGTTCCATCACATTCCTCTTTTGCTCCTCAGAGGCGGACTTACTCGCATTTCTGTTCTCTGCATGTTTCCTGACACTGCAGTGTGGCCGTTTCTTCTTAACCGGCGCAGGCACTGCCACTGGTTTCGTCACTTTCTTCCGTTTCGTCCGCGCAGGTGCCACTGCCGCTGCCGCTGTTGCTGCTGCATTCTCTTCGATCTTTTTGGATTGAGCCCTCGATTCCCGAGAATCAGGTTTCCGGTAGTCCACCCTCGCACGCTTTCTCAACTCCATGCGGGTCCTGTACCGTTCTGACCTGCACTGCCTCATCGCACCAACACACTACCTCTTAACTATCCAAAATTTTTCACTTTCATAATCAACCAAAATTTTTCACTTCAAGGCTGCTATGATAACAAGCACATACATACATATATATATATATATACATGTGTGTGTGTCTGAGCAAGTGGTACCGGTGTACTGAGTAGTCACAGGGGTTCGAATGCGTTGTGTTCTAGCAATTCTCTTGTAATCTGCTCCTTTGCCGCTTCGTCTTTGCCCTTGATGAGCAAATGTAAGTGCGAGATGGCCCTTACACTTTGCAAGTGGGAGTAATTGACAAACCAAACGTAGTCGCGGCCCTTCTCCATGCCGTATTTGTTGTGGAGGGTCTTCGCCAAGAACTGGTCGATCTTGTTGACTACGGCCTCGTTCGCGTCTGGGAACTTGTTTGTGATGGTGAATGAGTTGTCATTGGCCGTGTTGTCGTTGATGTACACGGGCATCTCGATCTTGGACCACACGAGCAAGTGAAGCACGCTCAGTTCGTAGAAGTACGGGAAGTCGTTCTTGGTGACTTTGTAGAAGCTGTTGTCCTCGAATAGGTGCTCAGTTTTTTGCTCGTCTGTCGGGTACCTTTCCTCGTTCAATTCAGCCAGTTCAGCGGCGTCCCAGTGGAGGTTATTCAGAAGATATTCGGGCATGGAAACATGCTTGGCTGCTAGGTTATCCTTGTGTGCCTGGTACTTCAGTGCCTCATCCTTCGACCGTCTAAGCTTGTGCAACTGTCTGTCCCCAATAATCTGTTTAATCTCCCCCCAAGTGATGCGTTCAGTAGCAATGTTAGACAGTAGCAAGCTTTTCTCTGACATTAGAGCGTCGACGGTTGGACTTGTTTTGTGTACTATGGATTCCCTCTACCGCTTGCGTATACTATATATAGACGTATAGTTTATGCTTGAGCAAAAATTTAGAAGTCTCTGATCACTTTCGGTTTAGTGTGGTCCGAGCTTGAGGACCCCATTCAGTGTACCGTTACCAACGTTGTCACTGCCCACCCGATTACCATTAGGTACATTTATTTGTATTCTTTGTTTATATGTATAGTATACAGAGTGTAGATGCCGTTAATCCCTTCACCTCCCCTCGCAGGGTTCTTCTTTCCCCGGATTCGCTATATCATTTTGGGGAAGTATCTGTTCCTACTACGCTTGTCCACGCCCGTACCCGCGTGTGATGTGCTCTTCCAGTTGATGGACTCCCTCGCGGAAAGGACAAAGGGTAAAGTGAACCCAATCCCCAGATAAACCACGTTTAGTGTAGAACCTTTCAAAGCTAATTGTGCGAGCGACATATTTGTGAGAATAGTGTGTGTGTGTGTTATCTGTATTTAGCAACTGTTGTTGTGGAACTGTTCCAGACTGAGAAGTAACAGGCAAACAGTCAGGAACCTCGAGGTGTATCCGCCAACGTCCAACGGTTTATATAAGCAGCGCAGACTCCAGCGGTGCCTGTTTCTATGGAAATCGTTCGAGCGCGTTGCCATGGTGAAGAAGGGCAGACACAAAAAAAAAGATAAAAAAAGGTTACGGCCAATCAGCAGGGAGAACGTTAGTAAGAGGGCCTGTGCGTCCAATCAGAGGCGAGATACTTAGTAATACAGTATGGTATGGGGCTTTGCAGGTACTTGCAACTTGTAAATGTGTGTGTATGAAATAAGAACGTAGCTGGTGGTTGTTAACACGTCTGTGAAGTGCTTGTGAGGTTTCGTTTTTGTTATTTTTTTTGTTTTCTGGGTTGCAAGCCAGGAATCGAACTCGAGATTAAAGGTCCTGAGATCTCTTATTTGGGTAAGAAAATTAAGTTGTATACGGTACTTGAACACAAATCGATGGGCGGGACTGGACCTTTGAAAGTACGAGCCTTCGCGTGGCATCAAGGACCAATACCAGTGATCCCCGCTTAATTACGCCTCCGATTGGATCGGCACTGCGTCAATGGCAGCAACGCCCGTGATATCTTTAAAACCGAGCTATAATTCCGTGGTGAGGGGTTGTCCAGGCTTACCGGATACGTTGCCCAGGGTAGAATGTCAGGTACAAGTGAGATCGGGCAATGGGGAACCCTTCCAATTGGATAAAATGGAGATCAGGTTTTTCACCGTCGAGAGTCTGCACGGGAGGAACCGAACACATAAACCCAATTCGCATCTGGGGGCCGATTCAACGATGGGGCGCGACACGGAGGACTCTCTGATTTCTGGATTGGCCAAGAGGAGGAAGAATAAGTTGGATCACATCACGGTACATTACCAGAAGACGATATCGTTGAAAAAGGATTCAGTACAGAAACAGAAGCCACTGCTTGCGGTGGACATGCCGTTGACCATCGCACTGCCGGACGACATCAAGGAGACGAACTATAACGCGACTTTTGGCTCCTGCTACCACATGCTAGACTGCACCGCGTACTACAATGGCAAGCACAGTAAGAACTTCAAACACGTTATCAATGTGGAACGATACACATATTTGCCCAACCCGAAACTGTTTGCACCCTTGGAAAGGACCAATCTCTCTGCGGATGGGAAATTCAAAGTGTCATACAGGGTGGAAAACCCTTGTGTCTCCTCGGAGGACGTGTTGAAAGTGACTGTGACGTTCAGACCGAACCTTCTAGGGGATTTTGGTACTGGGAACCAGTCACCAACGAAGAAAGGGCTGCTGTTCAACAAGAGGATCAAGTTGAAACACATCGACTTCCAATTGAGGGAGGTTTTGGAGATCAACGATGCATCGAAGATGAATTTTACTGCGACAGACTCGTTTGAGAACGTTCTACATACACAAGTCGAGAAAGTGAACCAGATCGTGTCGATGAACGACATAAAAGTTGTTGCAAACGTGCGGATCTTGACTCGAGACAGGTACTTCCAGAACTTTGAGAGCACCTTCCACGAGCCCGCGTTCGTGTACAAGCTTGGCGATGGCGTCCCACAAGACGCAACAACGACGCCGCCGCGCGTGAACGAGATCAAGACGGTACTTTTGCAAAACAAGAACAATAACGTGCCCCTCCAGTACCACACGTCCATCACGACTTTCGGAGGGCAGTTCAACATCACACACAATTTGCACGTTGGTTTCAAGATCAGTAACGGGAAGGATTTCGCGCACCGGCTCAATGTGACCGTGACTCCCTGGACAGCCCCGCAGTTGAGGGACATTGCACAGCTGATATCGCAGGAGCGCGAAACGGCAGCGTACGCCAAGCGATTCTACAAGAGTTTCGGCGGGATAGTCATACGGAAGTCGCAAGAGGATTACTACCTGGAGTACCCAGTGCTTCCACCCATGGTTTCCCACTACGATGAGTCGACCATGGAACAGTTTGGTATCAAGTACGACACGAACCACACAATCCCAAGAAGGATCCCCATAATAGAGTAAGAAGTGCAACAGGCGCGAACCCAAGAGCAATGGCAATATGAAAAAGAACGAAAGTGATATAAAGAAATTACCGAAATTTGAACGTGAAGAAGAAGAAGAAGGGAGGAACCCTAGTTCACCGCCAAGCCTATTGCGTGCGTGCGAGGGGAGATATGTCTGGATTGGCACCTGTGAATCACTATGGGACGCAGAACAGTACGCGGGCATTCCCCGCTGAATTGTACAACGAAGTTCCACTGTTCGATCCTGCGACGAGTACGTCGCGAGAGAGGGAGATGGTGGACACGCTGTCCGAGATCTACTCTGTGATCATTGCGCTGGACCACGTCGAGAAGGCGTACCTGAGGGACTGTGTAAGCAGCGCACAGTACACGAGCACCGTGAACAAGCTGCTGGCGCAATACAAAGTGTACCTATCCGATGCGGAGGTCCGGGCGCGGTTTGTCGACCTGCGCACCTTCGCAGATAAGTACCATGTAGTCGCGTCGAGTGCGATTATGCGGTTGGAGAAGGGGATCCCCGTGACCATGGAGCACCCAGTGGACGATAACGCCCAGCTCGAAGGCGGTGGTGAACCCCGCGAGGGGAAAGACGCAGCGGCGGCTCTATTTGCGTCCGGGAAGAGCGGCAAGAGTGTTGCCGAGGCCACTGGGAACTTCATCACGCTGATCGATGCTTTGAAACTGAACTACCGGGCGAAGGACCAGTTGCATCCACTGCTTGCGGAGCTCCTGCTGAGCATCAACAAAGTGACCAAAACGGATTTCGAGCACCGGTCGAAGCTGGTGCAGTGGATCGTCAAGATCAACAAGATGGACGTAGACGCGACGCTGACGGACACTGAGATCCGCGAGCTCATCTACGAACTGGAGATGGCGTACAAGAGCTTCTACACGTTGCTCGAGTGAGTCATGTGATCCCTCGAGGCCACTGAAAGTAACAGAAAAAAAAAAGTGAAAAATCTATACCGAACGACAACGACGTTGTGTCAAGTAGTACTTCCCCGGTTGTGCTTTGCACCTAGACCCTCAATTTTATCTGGGGGCCAATTTTGTGTGAGGAGTGTCCCGGACAGTGTGAGTAGAGAAGAAACGGGAAGACTGCACCACAAGATTGGAGTAAGATGTTTGCTCGTGTAATTAGTTTGAATGGCAAACAGAGTGCTGTGCGTTTCGTGGCACGCAGTGGGGTCCTTACCGGCAGGTATCTGAGCACGAGCCGGTTTCTGTTGCAGGAGGCAGAGAAGTCGAAAGGTAAAGCCGGCAAGTCAGTGCTGACGGACGATATGCTTTCTAAAGCCGGCATCGATCTGGACGACCCGTTGAGTAAGGGTGCTAAGGAGCCCGTGGAGCCCGTGGAGCCCGCGGGGTCCGTGGAGGGCAAGAAGCGTGGTGGACGTCGCCGTCAGACTTCTTCTGAGATCAAGCGGGAACGGTATGCGAATTGGTTCTACGTGTTTTCGCTTGCTGGTCTAGTGGGCACCTGTGGGTACATGTGTCGTGACTGGGACTCCGACGAGCCCGAGGAGCTTGTTTCGCAAGTGGAGAGAGGGTACGCGCCCTCTCTGATGTACCAGCGGTTCAAGTTGCGGTTCAACTCGCTTTTCACATACTTCCAAGAGCCACCGTTCCCTGACCTGTTACCGCCGCCACCACCTGCGCCCTACCAGAGACCGCTGACTCTGGTGTTATCGTTGGAGGATCTTCTTGTGCACTCGGAGTGGTCGCAGAAGACCGGGTGGCGGACCGCCAAGAGGCCCGGGGTCGACTATTTCCTCGGGTACCTGTCCCAGTACTACGAGATCGTGTTATTTTCCTCGAATTACATGATGTACTCTGAGCGTATAGCTGAGAAGCTGGACCCGCTGCATGCGTTCATCTCGTACAACCTTTTCAAAGAGCACTGTGTGTACAAGGACCACACGCACATCAAGGATCTGAGCAAGTTAAACCGTGACGTCAAGAAAGTTGTGATCATGGACACGGACCCGAACAGTTACAAGTTACAACCGGAGAACGCGCTGCCCATGCAGCCCTGGGACGGGACACCTGACGACAAGCTGATTCAAATGATCCCCTTCTTGGAGTACCTCGCTACGCAGCAAGTGGACGATGTGCGGCCTGTCTTGGGCAGTTTCCCCGATCGACGGGAGATCGCTAATGCGTTTGCGCAGCGTGTGAGTAAATTACGTGAGAAGTACGCGGAGGACCAGGCCAAGAAGGCTGAGGGCAACTGGGCTCTGAAACTGCTTGGTGTGGGCGCGGCTGGCGGTGCGGGGCGGTCTAAGTTCCCCCTAGACCTGATCCGAGACGAGGGGGAGAAGAACTACGTGCGGTTCATGAAGCTTATCGACGAGGAGAAGGAGAAGTTGCGGATCCAGCAGGAGAAGATGGCCGGGAAGACGACGTTCACGTTGAAGGACTACGTCGAGGGCAACGTGCCCACCCCGGAGCAACAGATGGAGCAGCAGTTGAAGCTGCAGCAGGAGGTCGACGCCGAGTACCGTCAAACGCACCAGCCGCGGGCATAGGAAAAGCCAAGCACGTGTATGTCTCATCTGCCCGCGGCGTCTTACATAAAACGAGGAGGGACGCATTGTATATAACGTAATAGTAGACACCCAGCACAAACGCCCAGCCCAGAACATCACCCCAGACGGCGACCCCGCTTCCCGGGCCTCCGCCCCCGCCTCCGCCCTTTCCGCCTCCCGGACGGGCGGAGCAGACCCCCGCGGGACGCGAGCGAACCCCCCCTGTCCGGCCTGCGAACCACCCCCCTCTGTCCGGCGAGAAGTAGGGCGGGGCCGCCGCCGCCACAGCCGCGCCAGAAAACGGAAAACGGAAAAGGAGGAGACCCGGGAAAAGGGGCACCCTGCCGCGCCGGACGGGCGGAGAAATAGGAGGCCGGGCGGGGCCGGGCGGGGCGGGGCTGTCCGCGCTACAGCCGTGCGCTGGCGGTAGACCGTGGGCGGGTCTACCGCGGACAGTTCTCCCCTGCGGCTTACCACCGTTTTACGTAAGATTCGGGAGGGCGCGGAAGGCACGCGCTCGAGGTGTCGTCTCTCGAGGATGTGCTGCTATTGTGCTGGTACTGTCGGTGCTACGAGTGAGTGTCCGGTAACACCTGTTGGGAATGTGTTAACCGCATCCCGTGTGTCGTTCGTCAACGCCGACGTCTGCCTTATATTTTGATATATAAGTGGGCTGCCATTCGCAGCATCGGCCACAGATTCGACCGTCCTGTTGTCTGTCCTGTTGTAGAAAGCACAAGTAATACAACAATACATTACACAATGCCACACACACTTGCTAAACCACAACACATCGTACTGCCCAACGGGCTCGAGTACGACCAGCCAACCGGTCTGTTCATCAACAACGAGTTCATCGAGTCCTCCCACGGGAAGAAAATCACAGTGCAGAACCCGTCCACAGAGGAGACCATCGGCGATGTGTTCTCCGGTTCCACAGATGACGTCGAGTACGCCGTCGACGTCGCGGAACACGCGTTCCAGGAGACCGACTGGGCGACACAGGACCCAAAGAACAGAGCTAGACTGCTAAACAAGCTCGCTGACCTCATGGAGACGGAGCTGGAGCTGATCGCGTCGATCGAGTCCCTAGACAACGGTAAGACCCTCGCGTTGGCCCGTGGGGACGTCGGGCTCGCAATCAACTGTATCAGAGACGCCGCTTCGTACGCGGATAAAGTCAACGGGAGAACTATCGAGACTGGAGACGGGTACATGAACTTCACAATAAGAGAACCAATCGGTGTCTGTGGTCAAATCATCCCATGGAATTTCCCACTGATGATGTTGTCCTGGAAAGTCGCCCCTGCACTTGCCATGGGGAACGTCCTCATCCTAAAGCCAGCCTCTGCGACTCCATTGAACGCTCTGTACTTCGCATCCCTCGTTAAGAGAGTAGGGTTCCCCAACGGTGTAGTTAACATCGTCCCAGGTGGTGGTAGAGAAGTCGGTACACTGATCACAGAGAACCCAAGAATCAGGAAAGTCGCATTCACCGGGTCCACCGATATCGGTAAAGATATCGCGGTCAAGGCCTCCGGCTCCAACTTGAAGAAGATCACCCTCGAGCTAGGTGGGAAATCCGCTCACTTGGTCTTCGACGACGCAATCATCGAAAAGACTTTGCCTAACCTTGTCGACGGGATCTTCAAGAACGCAGGCCAGATCTGCTCCTCGGGCTCCAGAATATACGTCCAAGAAGGGATCTACGACAAGTTGCTGGCAAGCTTCAAGACTTACGTGGAAAACTTGAAAGTGGGTTCCCCCTTCGACGAGGAGAACTTCCAAGGTGCCATCACGAACGAGGAACAATTCAACACAATCATGAAATACATCGCCGTCGGTAAGGAGGAAGGTGCTAAAGTGTTGACCGGTGGTAATAGGGTCGGGACGAAGGGGTTCTTCGTCGCACCAACGATCTTCTACGACGTCCACGAGGACATGAGAATCGTCAAGGAGGAAATCTTCGGGCCCGTGGTCACCATCTCAAAGTTCAAGACTTTGGAGGAAGGTGTCAAGTTGGCCAACGACTCAGAGTTCGGCCTGGGTGCCGGTATCGAGACAGAGAACTTGAGCACCGCTTTGAAGGCCGCCAAGATGTTGAAGTCAGGGACTGTCTGGATCAACACCTACAACGACTTCGACTCCAGAGTGCCCTTCGGTGGTGTCAAGCAGTCCGGGTACGGTAGAGAAATGGGTGAAGAGGTCTACCACTGCTACACGGAGGTCAAGGCTGTCAGAATCAAGTTGTGATTCGCGCGGGAGGGACAATCATCATCATATACACACATTCAAACATCTACATATCTAGTTGTATCATTCGTACACACATTTTAACGTCTTGGGCATATCATTACTAGTTTTTTTTTATATATTCTTTTGCTTTTGAAGTTGTTCAAGAGGGCATCACACAACGCTCTTCTGAACGAGACGCGGTTGCGCTCTGCCCCTGGACCTCCGCAATGCTCTCGAGGATCGGTAGACCCGCAGTTACGGCGGTTGGCCGGTTTTACACGTCAGTCTCGAACAACGCGACCTCAACGCTCTTGCAGAAAACGCTCATCCAAAACAACAACATGCTGTCAGGGTACGGCGCAAACACTATCCGGTGTACCATATTCAACATCAGGGGGGACATGACCGCGCCCTCATTGGAGATGAAGCGGGATGAGCTCGTCTCGAAGCACGGACTGCTGCCCAGGGACCTGCGGAAGATAGAGAAGTCGAAACACAACGATCTCGTGCCCAGCCTCCTCGTGAGGAGGAACGGGATCCTGCTGAGCCTCTTGGCACACAAGGCGCTCATAAAACCGGATATGGTGCTCATCTTTGACTCCGTCGGCAGCAGCATATCCTTGAACTCCACCACACAGCAGAATTTTATCACGGACTTGCAAAGGAGACTGAAGAACTGCGGTGAGAACGCACAGGTGCCGGACCCACTACCATACGAGTTCAGGGTGCTGGAGGCGATCTTCACTGACGCGTTGTCGAACCTGACAAGCGAACTGAAGGTCCTGTTGGCGATGTCCGACGGGATCCTGAATGACCTGGAGTACAACATCACAAGGGATAAACTGAGGTTCCTGCTCATTCAGAACAAGAAGTTGAGTGGTTTCTACAAGAAATCGCTGCTGGTGAGGGACATGATCGACGACCTACTAGAACAGGATGACGTCATGTGCGACATGTACCTCACCGACAAAGCTAACGGGAAGACACATTTGGACGACGACCACGACGAGGTGGAGATGTTACTGGAAACGTATCACAACTACATCGATGAAATAGTGCAGATGAGCGAAAACGCTATTTCAAACGTGAAAACAACCGAGGAAGTCATTAACATCATCCTGGACTCGAACAGAAACCAGCTGATGCTTCTCGGAGTCCGTTTCAGTATCGGGATGCTGTCTCTGGGGGGAGCAATCTTCGTAGGGTCTGTGTATGGTATGAACTTGGAAAATTTGATAGAGGAGACGAACTACGGATTCACTTCGGCGGTTGTCGTCGGTTGCATATCCACGATTTGGCTCTACATTGCCAGTATCCGTAAGTTGCACAGACTCCAGAAAATGACGCTACTGAACCCAATGGACGCGGTAAGGAAGAAAAAATAGAGTACGCATATATGCAACAGCATCTACAGAAATATATTCTTAATGGAAAATGGTACGCATTAGCCAAATATTATACATCATCTTCTGGGCTACCACTACAAGGTAGGGGAATGCATAATGGGTCAAGTTTCTCATGTGTACTTGTTTGTTTGGGGAGATCATACACCCATTGAAAAGTTGCGACGATTCGAACTGTTCAACACGGCGTATTGCTGGTACCGTGGACTGCTCAACCTTCATGGACGGGGGAAAACGGCAAAAAAAATAAAGCTCGCACTCAGGATTGAACTAAGGACCAACAGATTTGCAATCTGCTGCGCTACCGCTGCGCCATACGAGCATATATTTCAAATTTTTGAAATTTGAACTGGAGTTTTTAAAGTTAATGATATTTGTCAACCAGAATTGTATGTTTCTCTCTTCTATATGCGGAGAACATAAAGGAGCCTTGTAGAAAGATGCTTGAAATGGTTAGTGTCTAAGACCCTTGCGTGTTAGTAACTTAAAAGGACCGTGTCAGACTTCATTAGTTTGGATCAGCCCGTTTGAGCATGACTAGAGTCACTTCATTTTTTTGACTTTGAACGTTTGTTGCTTTGTGCTACTTAGTGTCGCAGCATATGACTTGGGACATTAATTTGTGTTTGAAAACTGTGTTGCCTGGTGGGTGAAAGCAATGTGTTTTTTGTGTGTGAAAACTGTATTTTTTGTGAGTGCGAACTTTGAGAATCTTTCTTTACTATTTTTCTGTTGTAGTTTGATCATAGGTGAGCGGGTTAAGTTGTAATGATGAACTGATCCGTGGTGTTGTTAGACAATATTAGAATGTTTGATATTGTGCACATTATTGTATATGCAATCAGAACTCGTTCATTTAAATATTATATATGAGAAGCTTTGGGAGTGATATTATAAAATCTTGGTTAAATATAACTCTCCTTTATATGTTTTCCAACGAACGGCATTTCAATGATCCCGACGCAAGTAACGACGCGGTAAACGCCACCCTAGAACTGTATAAAAACCACAAGCTCATAGGAATAGTATTATACTTAAGCCGGGCGCTCCACGGACATGAACTAAACTGGCCTATAAGGGAAAAGGAATTCTTTGCTGTAGTACACGCGCTACACAAATGGCGCCACTACGCTCTAGGTAAAGAATTCACGCTAAGAACCGATCACCAATCCCTGCAGTACATCATGAAGGAGAAAGGTTTTAAGTTACGCCTAGCCAGATGGTGGAATGATGTGGCAGAATTCAACTTCAAGATCAAATACATCGCTGGAGAAAAGAACTACGCCGACCCACTCTCCAGGATACATGTCATGGAAGTTGATGACGACGACAGCCATTGAGAGGTCAGTAGGACCACGTTGGACCCGGCTTTTTTTACAATGTACTCCAGAGAGAAATTGATCCGTAAAAGGAACTAGCCACGATTATGAAACATTACCAACTAAACGAAGGATTGTTGTGGTACTCGAACCCGAAGCCTTTCACGAACCGCTTAGTGTTACCACGGGGTACCATCCGCGCATTGATATTGGAACTTCATCATGACTTCCATCTCGCAGGTCACCCGGGACCTTACAGAACGTATCAAAATCTGCTTAACGATTACTACTGGCCAAACATGATCCTAACAACCGAGAAATACGTGCGGACCTGTAAAAATTGTCAGACAAGCAAACACGTGAGACTATTACCTCCAGGGATCTTTCAACCTCTCAACATCCCAAAGAAACCATGGTCGTCCATCAGTATGGACTTCGTGTCAGGAATGAGCAAAGTACAAGGGTTAGACGCGGTATTGGTTATAGTCGACCGATTAACAAAAATGGCAGTCTTCATGGCAGTAAGTAAGAACGGCACTGCAATAAAATTAGCCGATCAAGTAATCTATCAGGCGATCTGTCACCACGGGTTTCCGGAAGAAATTATTTCCGACAAAGACACTAAATTCACGAGCATCGTGTGGGACCGTTTTGCACAGAGACTGAGAATCAAGCTGAAATTTTCGACCGCTTACAACCCGGCAAGCAACGGACAACTAGAACGCACCAACAGTTCGATGAACGATCTGTTGCGCACACTAAGTGAAGAACACCCGAACCATTGGCCACTTTACATCGCGGTAGCACAATTCTGCTACAATAACACGTACCACAGCAGTATACGAATGACACCGTTCTTTACAAACTATGTTTTTCACCCAAGACTACCAGGTTTTACCAACGCACTAACCAAAACATCGATCCAAAACGAGGAGGACACACACATCGCAACCGACGGTAGAGCTCAACTTGACTATCACCTACAAGCACTATAAAACATAGTGCAATTGGCACAAAACAACATGGGGGACGCTCAAGATCGGCAATCGATCCCATTCAACAACATCCCAAAGAAGTCTTGCCGTCCATCAGTATGGATTTCGTATCAGGAATGAGCAAAGTACAAGGGTTAGACGCGGTATTAGTCATAGTCGACCGATTAACAAAAATGGCAGTCTTCATGGCAGTAAGTAAGAACGACACTGCAATAAAATTAGCCGATCAAGTAATCTATCAGGCGATCTGTCACCACGGGTTTCCGGAAGAAATCATTTACGAGCATCGTAGCAGTCCTAGTGCAGTTCAGGTATTAAGGCGCGGGTGGTGCCCCGTGGTAGTACTAAGCGGTTCGTGAACGGCTTCGGGTTCGAGTACCACAACAGTACTGCGGGTCCGTCTTGTACTCCTTTTTTAACGTGGTGATATAATCCGGGTCCAACGTGGTCCTGCTGACCTCTCGATAATTGTGTATCCTGGAGAGTGGGTCTGCGTGGCTCTGTGTGTGTCCTCTTCGTTTTGTATCGACGTTTTGGTTAGCACGTTGGTAAAACCTGGTAGTCTTGGGTGAAAACCATAGTTCGTAAAGAACGGTGTCATTCGTATACTGCCGTGATACGTGTTGTTGTAGCAGAATTGTGCTACCGAGATGTATAGTGGCCAACGAGGCACTCAGCCAAAGCTTTAAGGAGGCACTTTGCAACCGTTTCTTATCCCTGTAGTGGTGAGTGGACAAAAAAATAATATATAAAAGTTGATGATTATTTTAAAGGTGATTTTATAAAGGCAATAGTCATCTACTGGGCCAATCGGAAGTGCTCTATAGCACAAGATGTTTCTCTCCCGTGCCATAACCTCTAGAATAGTATGTCGCTCACCCTCTCTACTCCGTCCCACGTGGAAGGCATTCATGAGCACTGAGATCCGTAAGGCAATCACCGAGGCTGTCGCATCGGCGCCCGTGGTTCTATTCATGAAGGGCACTCCAGAATTCCCACAGTGTGGGTTCTCAAAGGCTACCATAAACCTTTTAGGGAAGCAGGGCGTTGACCCAGCCAAATTTGCGGCGTACAATGTATTGGAAGACCCAGAGTTGCGCACGGCCATCAAAGAGTTTTCTGATTGGCCCACGATTCCACAACTGTATGTGAATAACGAATTTGTAGGCGGATGTGATGTTATAACAAGTATGGCGAAATCGGGCGAGCTTGCTGATGTGCTGGAGGAAGCAGACGCGTTAGTGGCGGAAGATGAGGCTCAAGACGAGACCCCAGAGAAGTGAGGTTAAGACAGCGCGAGGAGATCGCGCCCACGGGAATATAAACGCGTATATTTCTATTTATACAGCACGCTAGTGTACGAAGATGTTCGATGGACGGTTTGTATTCTCATGCCTTTAGTCTTGTAAATAATGGATGCTTTAATTTACAAACTCCGCTCCCAGAACACGGCTTCTGCATAGTGAAGCCGTACCCAAAGAGGTGAGAAATTTTTCTACTATTCTTGATCTTTGGCACTATCGACAAGCGGAAATATTTGTGTTGGTGGATCTTAAGAATCCCAAAATATTTACTCTGTTGTACAGTGGCAGTGGGTTGTCTCCCTAGCGGAAACCTCTTCCTGGAGTTACTCTCGACTGTAGATCTGATCGAATGCCTATGTTGTTTTTTTACATTTTTTAAGATGACGGAATCTAAAATGGTGAGCTGCCATTGAAAAGCGACGGTTCGCCTCCCCTCGATAATGAATTATCTGTCCCCCGTCGACCACTAGATGCTTGCTATTAACATTATGCTATGTTAAGCTCGTTGGGCAAGTGGCGTGATATGAAAAAAAATCTTAGGACATTCGTTGCGGTGCAGATTTCTTGATGGGCTCCACAAACCGCCTAGCGTCCTGCCTTGTAACCAGTCTCTTAGCAAAGGCATTTGTTGTGGTTCTTATCGACCCTTTGTCCATGACAACTGTTTCATGCACGTTACCTACCAATCACTCTCTTGAATTTTAAACTAGTACTGCTCCGTCACTGGGTTGGAAACTTCAGGTACCTCTTTTTGAACTATCAGGATACATGCGTTTCTGAACTTTTTACATGTCGGAAACGAAATAGTCTACAAGATGTTCTTTGGTGCCAGAATTTTTTATTGGTGACTCTGGCTTGTACACTTCTGAGATGGGATCTCAAGCGGATTATAATTTGGAATAATCTACAGCTTATTGTCTTTTAATTACAGGCATTTTACGGTTAAACTTTCAATGAAGTTGGCACCGAAACTGGTTTTTGATGGACAACAATGCTTTGGTAAACTAGATCCCCTTAAAAGAGACTTAGATCGAAACTGAAAGAGGGTCATCTTTAGGAGAGTTGATTATATGTAAGAAATATTTTGCAGAACACAATCCCAACAAGGTTCAGGTACCATGAGGCGCCATATTTAGAAACTAGTAAAAGGAAAGGTTGAAGGTGAAAATCATTAATATTTATAGAGAAAAAAGTTGAAGTGAAGATTAAAACTAGAATTACTTTATCAATTAATATTCACAAACAACAAATATGATTTGATAGGATAATTTGTGGGAGTCCCCGAATATAGCTGGCTGGCCACCAATTATACAACGGCACGGAACACTGTGAACCCGGGTGAGGGATTTGTTCACTAAGTGCACCCTACAGATACTTCCGAATCATATATAACCAGGCCTTGAAGCTTCTCTGAATATGGGATACAACGGGAATTAACGAAGGAAAAACTGATTAACTAATAATCATAGCAAGGCACAACCAACGGGTAGACTAGCGTATATACTTAGATAATAACTGATAGTAACTAGCGTGTATAACTAGCTAGTCTGACCCTAGTTCACATCAACAACCGAGTTTTACGCTAACATACAGATACAGAGAAAGGTAGCATACTCTGTTCACACGGTGCCCAGTAGTAGAGCAGCAAACACAGCAGTCCAAGATAGACTAGGCCTAAAAACAGATCCACCTCCACCGTAGACTGAAACACCCGCCGTGGTAGCAGACCTGGCTGAGACACCGGAACCGACAGAAGCAATCTTGGGTGTTGGTGGAACACCGTTTGATCCCTGCATAATCGTTGTTGTAGGTGTGGTTCTGGGAACAGGGATGCTCGTCGCCGGTTTGCCGCCGGTTCCCATATTCTCACTTCCGTTTGGATGGGTCGACTGTTCCACAGTATTAGTACCACCACCCAAATGTTGACTCTTGTAAGCTGGTTTATCTTCTAACTTTATCCCCTGGGCTCCACAGCCCGCTGTACATGTAGAAATAATGGTAGTGGTGTGTAACTCTCCCTTTATGTTCGCTGGGGTAAAACCGACAGGGAACGATGTGCGTGTGGCAACAATTTCACCATTGGCATTACTGGTGGTGTAGTCACAAACAACAACGGTTGATGTCACTTTGGTGTACTCGAGGGTGGTTTCCGTAGCCGTCTTGAACAGAGCGTCTGTTTGTGATCTTTCGGTTGGTTCTTCAGTGCCCACTGTTGACATGGCCAAGCTGCCTGTCCTAGATTTGTCCGTGGGGTGTTCAACTACTGTTGCCGACTTGGGCACCGCTGTTCCTGTTCTTGACTTTTCAGTGGGGTGTTCAGTTTGCGTCTCCTCCGTGGAAGTGGTTCTTCCAGATGATGAGGTTACAGAAACAGTGCTGTTACTGTACCCCGAGTTGATCGATCTGCGTCCCGACTCGGTGGAACTGGTGGTGGAAAAGGTGCTACCTGACAAGGGCACTGAGTTGGACGATCCAACCGAAAATCGCCGGGACATGGAAGAGGGAGCAGTTGAAGGATTGGTCAAAGATTTGCTCACGTCAGATACTGACGACAAGAGGGAACCCGACGACCAATGGACAGACGATCCAACAGACTCATCACTCACGGAACTACGAGAAGAACCGGATACTGAAGGATCAGCGTTGGAATTGCTTGCAACAGAGGGGTGTGATGAAGGAGTAGTTGACGCACTCTTACTGAATGAGTGGTGTCTCGACGATGCAACACTGCTGCTACTCACCACTGAGGTACGGGATGAATGGGACACAGAAGAGCTCACACTAGAGGAGCGGTGGCTTGATGGATTTGCACTAATAGAAGTCGAAAAGGTAGTTGAGTAAACAGTGCTTCCAAAACCACAAGTCCCGTTCGCCTCATTTCTGGAGTAGGATGTAACGTATTCAACTGCCAGGGTACCGCCTAGTACTTCGGTAGTGGTTTTGGGTTCTGGGACGGGTAAGAAGGGACCTTCGAACAGTAATACAGAGAGTGTCCCTGTTATTTCAAGATTAATAAAAGTCATTTCTTTTTGTTTTATGTTGCAAGGAGTAACCAAATTATCCAGGTCAGTAATCGAATATGTTGAAGACCCTGTTTTGAAAACCACATTCCCATTTTGCACAGTTGCGTTTATATTTGAACCTGGTTCGATCTCAGGAACAAGTATTGAACTGCTAAGTCCATGTAATGCAATGTTGAAATCCATAATAGGACTTGCGAATAGAATAGACCCTTTCAACGTGATGTTCTGACTTTTTTCATACTGAGAGCTAGACAATTCAAAAAGTCCATTTATTACTTCTATTGTTCCAGTTCCTTGCAGTTCTCCCGAAATACCAATCATGGACCTGCCGTCAAAATTCACTATCGTTGTATTAAGTATTGGCGTGGGGTTATTAGAAGTAATGAGTCCATCGTTCACAACTGGACCGCCGTTTCCATTAGCAATTATGCAAGTAACAAATACTGAATCATCAGCACTTCCGACCGTTATTGTACCCTTGTTCACAAATCCCTGTGAAGTGGTTATCATGCAATATGTCTGTGCCTCTAAACCGTGGGGGTTGAGGTTACTTATATATAGATGCCCCGAATTAAAAAAGCTTTTCGAATATAACTCTTTATCTCCCAAAGAATATAGCTCTACTGTACCGGTAATGTTGACTGACGAGATGTCAGCATCGAATAAGGAAGTAACGCAGAGATTTGACTCAACAACCAAATTACCGTGGACATTCAAGTCATTGTTGAATTTATAGCATCCGCCCGTCAGGGTTAAGCTGCCCCCTTTCTCCACCGTCACGTTACCATTGAACACACGATCTCCGCTCAATGTAACGTTATCAGTTACAATCAGCCCATCGGTTACCGCCTGAGAGAGAACTGTGTGTAACAGACAAAACGTCGCCAGTAGCACTTTTTCGAAGTTTCCCAGCATCTTGGGGGTCTGGTTTGTTCGTATTGCAACACCCGGTGGATAACGAGACGCAACATATTTCCCTGCTTATATATCAATTGGATGAGGTAGCACTATTTCTGCCAAACTTCTCCCTCCCGTAGGAGCATATCGGTTTGCTAATCCACCCACGTCTCTTTCCTGCAGGAAAATACCGCAATTCAGAATTGAACAGAGAATTGGAATTCCTCCCTCGAGCGTTAACTCAGTTTTCATCTGTCCCAAATGGGAAATACAATCCCGTTTTGGAAGTATGCAACATTTTTAGTTTGGTGTCAGTGAAACGGCGGAGGACGCGAAAAGAACAGAGGAGCAAACAGCATGCATCGCCAGCTGGCTGACAGGGGTTGTCCAGGAACTGTCTCCAATGCTGAACTATGTATTGGATCTCGCTTCTATCAAACTCTTTGTTTCCCCAGTGTGCATTGTTCTATCGCTCCCAAGGTCTGGTTCGTTGCATTCCTTGACAAACCATGGGTCCAGGTCTCTAAGACCCTCAAAGTAGAAAGAGAGGGTGAGGGTTGGCCCGCGATACACTCTTTCGGGAAAGGAAACATAGCACCGGAAAATACTTTACATGAGACCGTCCAATTCGCGACTCAATTTTAACAGAAACAGTAGCTTCTCTTTTTAAGACATTTCAATAATGAACAATAATCGGTATACAGTCCCTCGTTTCCAACCTTTCCCTTGAGAGGTTCTGAGAATAAGCACGGAACGTACCCGAATTTAACAAAATTGTTCATATTTTGGCTGAGCTTATAAGTAGTTCCTAATAGCTAATTGAATCACCCAACACCGGGAACTTCTCCCAGATACGAAGTACAAGTGGTAAATAATCAAGTTGCGGTGACCATCATGAGATATGCACAAGAATATAAGCATTCCAGCAAAATTACGACACCAATCGGCGTATAGTTTTCACTTCGGATGATCAGGGTCACTTCAAACAGACCATAATCCCGCTTCTTAATTACTATCGACAACAATCAGAGACCAACTCTGCCAGGACACCTGTTCACGCGTTGAACATCTGGGAAAATGTTCATCTCCTCTGCTATCGTTCCGACGTAACTTTTGAGCACTCGGTTTGGAAAGGTCAGTATGCGACAACATTATTGACCCAGGGGCACATCCTGACCTTATCGGAAAGTCTTCTTACTGGCCCCGCATTTCTGGGTTCCGTCGCAACTCTGCAACATCTCCAACACCCAGCAGGCCGTTCGTCTTCAACCGATCCATCGTATTGACCTTCAGCGTGATGTATGGAACGAACACAAACGATACCACTTTCCTCTTGGTAGTCAATTTCCTGAGTGCAATTAGTGGAAGGTGGAAAAGCACCGTCTTCCCGAATCCAGGTAGAGCCG
>JANIWX010000063.1:0-61384 GCA_030705205.1 Huiozyma sinensis
CACTACGTTCTAGTGTTCATATTATAGTCCTTCGAAGCAAGTTAAGAGCCCCGTCCCGGTCTAACCTACAACATTTTCATGATTTTGGAGCCATTTTAGTATAGTGGTTAGTACACATCGTTGTGGCCGATGAAACCCAGGTTCGATTCTTGGAAATGGCATTTTTTTTTTGCTTTCTGGGCAATTTTCCGCCACTGTAGTAAACCTGGAAACGTCTGGTCAAAACTTGGAACCTACATAATAACGAAGCTTCCCCTAAAGTTGCTCTCAATGCGAACGTCCATCGGCAGTTGTCTCAGCACAACTGTATACTATTCGAGTTTTTGCTGTGGATTTTCAAAATTATACATATTTGATGACATATTACAAAGTTTCGAGAAACATGATCTCTGTATTCAATTTAGGACAGGGTGAGGAGCTATGAAGCTGTACGCACCAGTTTGAGGATCATACTTCTCAAACTTTGTGTAAGGCAATTTTTTAAATCTTTCAATATGCCTTTTAACCAACGGATGATGCGGCTCCTTTATGGGTAGTCGTGTAGCCTTGTCAACTGGGAAACAGTTGTAGCACGTTATTCTAGCCTTGACATTCAAGCCTTCCCCCGCATCTGGAGACTCTGTGTCCCCCGGATACAGAATGCATCTTTTCGACTCAAATACAACGATTTTACCGCACAACGATGCAAGTGGGATCTTCGATAGATCAACAGAATCCAAAAATTCAATGTATCCAAACATTTTATGACCAATCAGCAAGTTCTTGACCCTTTTCAGATCCATCAAAGTCATAGAGGAGAGTGTCTCCAGCGATGGAGAGATATAGTAATCGCGACTGGCCCATGAAAAATCGTCAGAAATACAACCGGGAGGTTTTGATACTTCTTTATCGGTGGGGACTTTTTCCTTGGCAGCGACGTTCGTTTCCTTGATCGGAGACTCTTTCTCATTTTTGCAAACTTTCTCAGTAGACTTCTCGTCTAACTGTTTGGTTCCATCAATTGTCTTCTCCTCTCCCGCAATAGGTTCCGTTTCCTTCGAGTTCTTATCTAGGGACACCTGTTGAGCTTTCTTGTTTTGTTCCTCCTCCATCATCTTCTTGTGCATAATTAGATTCTTAAAGGATTTCTTTTCTGGGTTGAAGAGCAGTTTGTTTGACGAAACGATGGATTCGTCAATTTCCTTGGAAGCGGAGGCAGCAACTTCGTTACTTTCTTCTAGTAGACCAATTGGCTTGGTTGTGGTGCTTGTGATTGATCCATTTTTGGACCTGTTGCTAGTGCTAGATGCGGCACTGTCTTCCACCGCTGCTGGGTGTGTGACAGGCGGAGGCGCAAACAGTGGTTTTGGTGCGTTTCTGTAAGCGGAAGTAAGACTCGCCTTTTGTTTGATATCCGCGTTCAGTTTAGAGCGACCCGCTTTTAAGACAGATAGCGTTTGAGAACCGGATGGAGCTATTTTGGCAAACAGTTCGTTCGTACCGTACGGATTATTTTTGATCGAGTTCAACTGTTGCTGTTGCTGCTGTTGTTGCTGTTGGGCCTGCTGTTGCAGCACCGATTGACCGCCCAGAGTACTGTTGGCTGTTGTGCCAAAAAGGCTCCCAGGTGCCCCACTGAGAGAGGTGTTTGCAGCTTTATTGCCGGTGAATAATCCACCTCCCAAAGTTGAGCCATTGGGTGCAGTGGATTGGGACCCGAATAAAGTGTTCTGACCTGTAGGCGCAGTCTGCTGTTTGGCACCGAAAAGCCCACCGGTACTGGTACTGTTTGTGCCGCCAAATAATGGCTTGGCGCCTGCTAAAGTGGAGTTCCCCGCATTTGTATTGTTGTTTCCCCCAAAGAGACCACCCGTTGCCGCGGGTTTGCTTCCAAAGAGACCGCCAGTAGCAGAGTTGTTTGTATTACCAAAGAGCCCACCACCAGTTCCCGCGGCGGGTTGCCCCTGACCGAACAATCCACCCTGTTGCTGAGGGTTGGTGTTTGACCCAAAGAGCCCATCACTAGCCTGTTGTTGAGGTTGCTGCGCGGTTTGTCCGAACAACGAACCAGTGTTCCCCGCAGTGGCCGGTTTCTGACCGAACAGCCCTCCTGTCTGCTGCTGTTGGCCAAAAAGACCTGAACTTTGTGCCCCACTTGGCTGTTGACCAAACAAGCCGGAAGGCTGTTGCTGTTGCTGCTGTTGCTGTTGCTGCTGCTGCTGTTGCTGGTTTTGCTGTCCGAACAGGCCACCAGAAGTCTGGTTATTCTGTCCGAAGAGCCCACCAGTGGTAGCCGGTTTCTGCCCAAACAACCCCCCAGACGGCTGCTGCTGCTGCTGCTGGGTCCCCTGTCCAAAGAGTCCGCCAGCAGGTTGCTGTTGTTGCTGACCACTTTGACCGAATAGGCCTCCCGCCCGCTGTTGGTTGTTTTGTCCAAAGAGACCACCCGTGTTAGCGGTTGGAGCACTGAACGCCCCACCAGCAGGTTGCTGACCAAACAGCCCGCCTTGCTGCTGCTGCTGCTGCTGCTGTTGGTTATTTTGGCCAAAGAGACCCGTGCTGCCTGCTCCGAACGAGTTACCACCTTGTTGTCCAAACATCCCACCGCTCGTTGGTGCAGTTGCCGTGTTTGGTTGCTGTCCAAAGAGGGACCCACTGGACGTAACGTTTCTATTCGCCATACCGAACGGCGCAGCACCAGAGGTATTCTGAGTGTTACCAAAGAGTCCACCGCCGGCACCGGCACTGGCACCAAACTGTGCCGTCGCTGGAGGAGCCCCCGCTGTCTTCCTGTTCGCCGCGTAGTCCTGAAACCTCAATTCCTCGAAGGAGAAGTTCCTGTACTCTGGCATGCACGTAATGCTCTGGTAGCAGTTCGTCACGTTTGTAGTCGGGTCCTTGTCCTGGAACGCCGTGAACGGTTTGATCGCTGTGCCAGGGCCGCCGGCACCGGCGGCACCACCGGTGACACCGACCGCACCAGAAGCAAACGGACTGGGATTGCCGCCCGAGACACCGCCCCCAAACGCTCCAAACCCAGACTGCTGCTGTTGTTGCTGTGGACCTGCCCCGAAGGGAGACGCACTCGCCGGTGAGCCAAACGACCCACCGCCACCGCTGCCAAACTGCCCACCGCCGCCAAACGCACTCCTGTTCCCGCCAAACATCACCAGCCGTCGCAGCACGCCTCGTAACACGGTCCCAACACCGCCCAAGCATCAACACCGACGTCTTCGTCAAGACGTCTTCGACTTTTGAATAAAACCGTCAGATTCGAACCGCAAGACGAGTGTCACTGTGAACGGATGGCGGGCAGGGCCCCATGGCCGTACCGTACCGTGATGGGGCAGAGGGAGTGAAGGAGAGGGCGTTGGTCCATTGCCCCCAGTCAAGAGTGCATCTCGAACGGGGTCCGCACCGCAGAGATACGTGGGATGCAAGAAGAAGAATGGGGGAGCTGGGGAGCCGCGGGAGCCGCGGGAAGGTTTGCACGACAGACAGCCACACCCACGGTGCACTCAGGGTGCAGTAGAGAGGCAATTGACCCTGGAACAGTGGTGTATACCGTGCTTTGATGAGCAGATGAGCAAGCGACACCGCGTGAAGTGAAAAATCGCGATTCGATTCGACGCGACGTCTTCACGCGACGGTCTCTCGAGGGCTTGCAGCAGCACCAACGGCGATGGATATGGACTCAATTCTAGCTCAGCGGGGACAGGCTGCCCCCGTGGCAGCACATCAGTCTGCGGCTGCTCCTCAGACTGCTTCTGCAGCAGCTCAGACGGCCGACCCGACCGTGGTTTCGACGCTGGCGGCGGATCCGACGGTGGTTGCAGCGCGCGCCAGGAGGGTACAGGTCAAGTTGACCGCTGAGCGGCTGCTGGGGGACCGCGGGCTGCCCTACTTGATGGAGCACGCGCCGCGGCGGCTGCATATCTCGAAGAGACGGTCCGCACAGCAGAACCTGTCGAGTATCGTCAATGTGTACCAACTGTGGGCGCACGACTTGTACCCAAAGGCTAACTTCAAGGACTTCTTGAAGCTGTGCCACACGCTGGGGAAGTCGGATAAAGTGTTGAGAGAGTACAGGACGAACCTCGTCAAGCGAGAGATGAACATCCCGATCTTCGATGAGGGGGAGGGGGAAGAACCTAGCACGACCCAGAGGGACACTGCAGCGGAGACGGCTGGGCCAGCTGCCGCTGCCCCTGCCGCTGCCCCTGCCGACCCGGCTGTCCCGGCTACCCCGGCTGCCGCAGAGACGCAGCCTAATCCACTGTTCGTTCAAGAGCAGGACGAAGAAGATTCCGACGAGGAAGTGTACACACTGTCGAACAAGACTCCGAGAGTTGCTCGTGTGGCCCTGCAATCAGATGCAACGACACGGGCCCCACAGGCTCCGACACAAGAGGACGAAGTTCTGGCTCTCGAGAGGGAAATGCTCAACACCACTGACAAACCCGTCCCTGAGAACCCTCAAGGGAACGACTTCGAAGAAGACGAGGACGCTCTGCAAGAGATGCGGGACCTAGGGTACTGACCCCGGCGAGCAATCGGCGAGCCCCCCTCACGTATCATTCCATGTTCCCATTGCTGTAGGCGATGTATACGTGTACACTGCTTACATAGAATATTTACAACCGTTAGAACGGCACCACCGGGTCATCGTTCGTCGAGCAGCGCTCGAAGGTCCCCCTCGTACACTGCCATCGTGTCCTTCGACCCGTACCTGAACTGTACGACTCCAGCTCTATCGACGATGAACTTCTCGAAGTTCCACTTGACTCCCTTGAACCCAAGGGAGTTGCTCCTCTGGGACTTCAAGTACTTGTACACTGGGTCCTCCCTGGGCCCATTGACGTTGATCTTGCCCAGGATGGGGAACGTCACGCCGAACTTGTCCCTCGTGAACGCGACGATCTCCTCCATCGTGCCCGGTTCCTGGTTCCCGAACTGGTTGCAGGGGAACCCGAGCACGACTAGCCCCTCTGGGGAGTACCGCTCGTACAGCAGTTGCAACTCAGAGTACTGCGGCGTGTACCCGCACCGCGAGGCAACGTTCACGATGAGCACCACTTTCCCGACGAGCGTGTCGCGAAAGAGGAACCGCGACCCGTCCGCTCGCACCGCTGACAATTCGTAGAAAGCAGACATGGGACACTCACTGCACAGCTGAGCAACTGGACCACTGACCAACTGACCAGCTGAAGAACCAGTGGTCTCCCCTCTGGCATCGGTTCCATTGAATGAAGTGAATATTAAACAGAGAGGAAAGTCCACACTGCAAGGACGCTCAAGGGAAGAGACCCAAAGAGCGATGCCTGGACGCGTTGTAGTGGTTACAGGTGCCTCGCGGGGCATTGGGAGAGCCGTCGTCGGGGAATTGCTTGCTCTGGGCGACGACGTCGTCGTCGTGGGCGTCGCGAGAGACGCAGGGAAGTTGCAAGAAGTGCAGGAAGAGTTTGGACGGGACAAGTTCCAGTACGTCGCTGGGGACGTTGCAGACGCGGCTTTGCAAGACTCGCTGGCGACTCTCCTCAGGGAGAAGTACTCCCGGCTGGACGGGCTCGTTGCCAATGCCGGGGTGCTCGAGCCAGTCGCACCCTTGGACCAGTTCCTGGACGCTGGCTCCTCCTGGGAGAGACACTTCTCCGTGAACGTGTTCTCCGTCGTGTCCCTCGTTGCAAGACTGCTGCCCCTGTTGAAAGGGACCCATGGGAACATCGTCGCCGTGAGCAGTGGTGCCAGCGTGAAACCGTACGCCGGCTGGGCTTGCTACTGTGCCTCGAAGGCCGCGCTGAACAGTTACGTGCGGTCAATCGCCTCCGAGGTGCCCGAAGTGCACGCCGTCGCCGTCGCACCGGGTGTAGTCGCTACACAGATGCAGGAGCACATCAGAGAGACCCTGGGCCCCCGGGGGATGCCCGCTGCGGCACTCAAACGGTTCACGGACCTCCACGCGGACGGTCTCCTGTTGGACCCACACGTCCCGGGGCGCACCATCGCAAGACTGGTCCTCGAGGGCATCCCGGAGCTTCTCAACGGCGACTACATCCGTCACGACGACCAGCGACTGCACCAGTAGTCGGTAACCAGCTGGTCGCTTGTGGCTGTCGATATTCCGGTGGAATTTCAGTGAGTCACAGAGCAACAGCGACAGGTGCCCTCGAGAAGTATAAAAGGGCATCGTACCAATCCAATTGAGCAGCGCCAGTCTCGCCGTACTTGCCAATTGGTGGGCCTAAGACTGTACAAAACACCCCACCCCCCCCACAAGCCATGTCCGTTACGTTGCACTTGAGAGCCGAGACGAAGCCACTGGAGGCACGCGCCGCTTTGACGCCGACGACGGTCAAGAAACTGCTCCAGAAGGGGTTCGAGGTGTACGTCGAGGACTCGCCGCAGTCGATCTTCAACACGGAGGAGTACCGCCGTGTCGGGGCGATGATTGTCCCCGCAGGGTCGTGGATTTCAGCACCAAGGGACAGAGTCATCGTTGGGTTGAAGGAGATGCCAGAGGAGGACAGGTTCCCCCTCGTGCACGAACATATCCAGTTTGCTCACTGTTACAAGAACCAAGAGGGGTGGAAGGACGTCCTGCAGAGGTTCATCAACGGGAACGGTGTCCTGTACGATCTGGAGTTTCTAGTGGATGACGCTGGGAGAAGAGTCGCCGCGTTCGGATTCTACGCTGGGTTCGCCGGTGCCGCCTTGGGGGTTATCGACTGGGCGTTCAAACAGACACACTCTGACGGGGAGGACCTCCCAGGGGTGACGCCGTACCCAAACGAAACTGCTCTCATCAAAGACGTTAGGAAGGACCTCGACGCAGCGTTGAAGAAGGGGGCCAAGAAACCCACAGTGCTCATCATAGGCGCTAAGGGCAGGTGTGGGTCTGGGGCAATCCAGTTGTTACAGAAAGTCGGGATCCCAGATGAGAATATCCTGAAATGGGATATCGCTGAGACGTCCAGGGGTGGACCCTTCAAAGAGATCGCACAGGCAGATATCTTTATCAACTGCATATACCTCTCACAGCCAATCCCACCGTTCATCAACTACGATTTGTTGAACAGGAAAGACAGAAGACTCAGAACCGTCGTGGACGTCTCTGCGGATACAACAAACCCACATAACCCAATCCCCATCTACGACGTCGCAACCGTTTTCGATAATCCAACGGTAAGAGTGCCAACAACTGTAGGACCAAAACTGTCAGTGGTCTCCATCGACCATTTACCGTCTTTACTCCCCAGAGAAGCCTCCGAATTTTACTCAGAGGACCTCCTGCCCTCGTTGGAACAACTGCCAAACAGGTACACAGCGCCAGTATGGACAAGAGCGGAACAACTGTACAATAGACACTGTGCCCGCGCGTACAGAGCGTCCAAGTTTTAGATACCGTGCTCTAGATTATGTGATATTCCTTCCTCAAATACGTACATGATATATAATTACGAAATGATTATCGTTCAACTGACTATCAGGTCATTCAAGATTCCGGACGTTTGCAAGTTTGTGAACCCATCCATGAACATCGTCCTCATCCTTTGGTTGCCTAACAAAATCTTACCCAACCATAGTCTCAGATAGTGACTGATAAAATTGTTCGCCTTGTTGACAACGTCAGTCTCATTCCTACTGAAAGTAATCCAAAGCACCCATGTGGATAGAACCAACATTAGAGGGATCCAGAAAAATAGTAACATCTTATCGTTTTGTAAATCTTGTCTGTTGTTTTGGAAGAATAGATGGAATCTGTTTTGAACGCTCTCCTCCTCATCCTCCGACGACGTGTGCATATCAGAGGATAGAGGACGCGTAGTCGTAGTCCTCACAGCAGTTTCTTCAACGGGCTTTGCCGTTTCACCCGCTACAGGACGTGGGAACAAGTCGTCATATTTGGGCAAATCATCATTGATTCTATTCAGCATTCTACTCCACAGAGACGTTTCGTTCGTATTGGGCATAGATTCTTCAAAATCACTGCCTTGACGATCAGTAGCCAAATCTTCTGCAGAGCTTTTATCAACTGGCTCGCCGTTGTTGTCGAGTGTGCTGCGTTCCACCTCTTCTACTTCGCCCTCGTTCGCTTGCTCGGAGCTACTATTAGATCTCACTGATGATATTACGCTTTCTTCATAATCAGACGAAGCCATGTCATTGTTGTCCTCAAAGTCACACTCAGCCTCTTCCTCGTACTCAGAAGAGTCCATGTATACGATTGAGGAAGGTGATGGGAAGGCACTGTTTGAAAATTCAGGCTTCTTCGTATGAGTGTTCAAAGAGGTAACAGATTTGTCATCGAGCATGCTCGAATCAATACTCGATTGCGAAAGTTCTTTCCGAATTCCGGGAAGATCGCTTATTCCACCAGTATTGCGGCCCTTCCTCTCGTCTAAATAGTAGTCGAATAAATCCAGCACATCATCTTGGATATTGTTTTGCGATTCATGGTTATTGATGTAAAGTTCCTTTGCTGTCATCCCGTTACAAGCCTTCAAGGAGACGCCAGCTTTGCAGCTTAATAGGAGTCTGATAATTTTAAAGCTACCACTGATGGCAGCAAAATGCAAAGGTGTAAAGCCAAATGAGTCCTTCAACGCAATATTGACACCGCTTCTCACCAAAGTAGACGCCAAATTAAAGTAACCCTTCAGAGATGCCAAATGAAGCAAAGTTCTACCGAGACTATCACACATCGAGAAATTGGAAGTGCTCTTATTCAGAGACTTGATCACTTGCACAATCAACTGCTCATCGTCTGTAACCAGTTCCTTACTGTATTGATTCCCGCCGTTTGGTGTCGCATTATTATGTTGTTCCTGTGCAGACGGGCTTTTTGTGTCGTCATCCAAAATACGTTGCGCGATGTTCCTAGCATCCTCTAATTTCCCATTCATTTTCAGCCCGACAATCTGTAATGCCAATTCGATCAGTTGTCTATCAGTCTCGTCAACGTACGTGAAGATTGCCTTTTTGCCGATATCGACCCCCATCTGCTGAATTTCGCTCTGGTCCGGTTCGTTTGGGTCTGTGATCGTAACAAACACTTGACCTGCAGTGGCAGCAGGGGGTAAGTACGTCAGTATTGTTGTTTCGGACCAACATTGTGTGGAGAGCGCAATGTTCCCACCAAACTTAACGATCAAGCCCTGTTTGAATTTGGATCCCAGTAGAGTAATTTCGATACCACCGTTTATCGGCCCCCTTGAAGGAATCACCCTTTGGATCGATGGCTCCTCCGAAGGTACGGTGGATTGCACACGTGCTGGGTTCCGAGGAGTGACATGGACGTTGCTGAAATCTGATGGATTATGCAGCGCATTTAAGTTTGTCCCAGATCTTGCCGATGTAAAATCATTGTGGCGAAGAGGTCTTTGTAGATTCATGCTGCTTCTTGTCCTCTTTGTGGGTCTTCCTGCAGATGGCGGATAATTGGACCTGTATTCACTTGCAAAGGGTTCAGAGCCCTCTTCACTCATTGATGTAGGCGAAGGTATGATCCGAGACCGTACAGTCCCCTGTATACTGTTTATGCCGGACGTTGGTGGACCAAAAGCGGTGCTTGGGGCAATCAGAGCATTCGCTGATATTGGTATATCGTCTATCGTTGGGATTTCACCCACATCGAAGTACTTGCTTGACGTTGTTGAATCGGAAACCGTGTCTCTATGTGTCGTGTTATTGACCATGGAAGCGTAAACGTTGGCAGACGAGTTCTGGGTGGTGTCACCTGTCGACAGTAACGGCACATTCTCCGCGGCGTTCGGATTCCTTCCATGCTGTTTCTTATCCGTGATCATTATCGGATCGGAGATGCTATGTGACAGGACTGTGTTTTCCGAGTCCTTCAAAACGAAGAACAGTTTAAACCCATCGTCTGACTTGTGGTGGCGACAGTAGCACACAATACGTGTAGTCAATTCAAGTTGCTTTGTGTTTGCGTCTGTCTTATGTATCACAGTGATCTGATTATTGTTGAATATCACTGCCCTTCTACTGTCATTGTTGCACCAGAGCATGTTGTCGCTGAGTCCTGATTTCCTCCTCGAGGCTCTCCTTTGCTCTCTCTTCACACACTTCATACACACCGAAATGTTCATATTCGTCTTTGCATCTAGCAAAAACGCGTCTACGAACAACAACTGGTCTTGGAACGATTTCGGGTACTCCCTGATGTCTTTACTCAAGAAGAATTTCTCCCTAGTGATCGAGTCTGTCGGTAAATGAACCATGTATTTGTCCACTGGTGGCGTAATATCTATCAGCAATTGCAATTGGTTTTCCACTCTTGTGACCTGTGGTAGCCCACTTATCCTCATCCTATGCGGTAGTTTCCCGCTGTCTATCGCCAAATACTGTGCTGGATCTACGAAATGGGGCACTATTGGATCAGTACGACCGAAATTAATAGTGTTATCAACGAGAGTTTGGAACTTGTTCTCCATGAGCTGAGAGTCCCTCATGTCGGTACTATCGGCGGCGGGCTGTAAATCGTCCACATTCGCAGGTGAGACACCTCGAAGCGTCTGTGAGGGGCCCGAGTACACCCCCTCCGGGGTCATCAGACCGACCCCTGGCGGCGAACTGAACTGGTCCATTATCGGTGTATTCTCCGTCTTGGCAAAATGTTGAAAGAAGTCCGGCTCCTCCTCTTTGCCCAGCACGCAATTCGGGTCGAACGAGCCCACGTTCCCGACATTTTCCACCCCAGCATGCGGGTCGCCCCCATGGAGCACATACTGGTTGAAAATATTCGTCTCAAATTGCAACATGTCAATATCCGCATTCCCTGGCAACTGTGCATCCTCATTTTGCTTCCCAAACACGATCCCGTCGCGACCCTCGTTGGCATCATCCTCAAACGAGTTCGTCATAAAATGCAACGCCTCTGTGTTCTCATCCATAGCTGCAGGGGTGTGCTGCTGTACTTGGCCAGCGTACCGAGGCAAGTTCAACTGCTCATCTCATCAAAGGTCCATCGCAACCGTCCTCTTTAAAAGACAGCGGGTTTTTTCCATTGAGAAATTTTGTTGAGTTTTGGCGGCGCGCGTCACGTGCCGGCACCATGTGGCACAGTACCCAGGTGCCAACGGTACCTGGGTACTGAGTACGGCAATGGTGCATTGGTACCTAATAGTAGCTTCAATGACTTCAGCGATTTGGCGTCCGCATTTCCAATTGTTTTCTTAACACCCAGTATCGATCTGAAAATCGGGCAATGCGTAGAGTTTACCTGGGGGGACTGTCTCCGTGTGAGTAGTTCCAGATCCACGAACTCTCTCCACAGATACACTCTCGCCATTTCTGGGCAGCTGGACCCACCGTCGCGTCTGTCTCAGAACCCTCTTGCCCTCTTGCTCTTCCCTTCTTCCCCACAGTTAAGATAAAGTGAAAAATTTCTCGACCGCAGAATTTATTTGCGATGAGCTTGAAAGCAGATGAGGTGATGAGTGGCAGAACAACCAACCACACAAGACTGCCGCGATGAGTGACTCCGAGGACGTGAACCGTGTTCTAGGCGGGATCTACATTGGCAACGTACAGCCAATTGTGGACCACGTGCCCCTCATGGTGCAATATAACATCTCGCACATCCTGTCCGTGATGCCATTCAACGTCATCCCAGAGTACCTTGTGAGGAAGAGTTACGTCTTGAAGAACATCCCCGTGAACGACTCACCCACGGAGGACATTCTGAAATACTTCAACGAGACAAACAAGTTCATCGATGAGTGTCTATTCCCGAACGAAGTGGAGTACGACCCAAGGAAAGTGGATTTCAAGAGGAAACCGCAGAAGGGAGCCGTGTACGTGCATTGCCAGGCGGGGATGTCCAGATCCGCCGCGTTCGTCATTGCATACCTGATGTACCGCTATGGGCTGTCCCTGAAATTGGCATACCACGCTGTGAAGAGGAAGAGAACCGTTATACAGCCAAATAAAGGTTTCATGGAACAACTTGTCATCTTTGGGGAAATGGGCGGACAGTACGTCGACTCACAAAACAAAAGATACAAGCAATGGAAACTGACAAACTCAATTGCTGAAGATCCCTCGGGGGGCAACATCCTAGCAGATGACGCCCTTTACAAGGACTCGGAGCAGGAGGAACAGGATTTGTCTAAGATGACCACTGAGCAACTAAACGATGTAACCTCTGTTAGGTGTAAGAAATGCAGACAGAGGCTAGCACTATCCACCAGCTTTATCAAACACACCCCTCCCAGCAAAGAATCGTCTGAGGGTCACTTCATCAGAAGGGCTGGGTACGGTAAAAGGATCATTGACATTCAAGAATCGCAATCTCATTGCTCCCATTTCTTCATGGAACCGTTGAATTGGATGAAACCAGAATTGCAGGGGAAACAGGAACTCGAGGGTAAGTTCCTTTGTCCCAATTGTGACTTCAAAGTTGGTGGATACAATTGGAAGGGATCCCGTTGTAGCTGCGGGAAATGGGTTATCCCTGCCATCCACTTGCTATCGAATAAAGTGGACCAGTTCCCATTGACTCAAAGAGAACTACCAAATATCGTGCATTTTGAAACAACTTCTCCATAAGTGATCAGTACAGCAATTGCATTCAATACCGTAAATGTAGTTATATATAACCTTGTATCATACCTCATATAAAAATAATCGTCTCATCATTGTATCCAGTCGCTGCCGATGTCGTTGACCTCAGATACTTCTCCCTCGTTCGACTGTATCGAATTCCATGTCTCAGGTTCCTGTATCATGTTTGAGTCACTCCCACCCTGGTCAGTGTACCTCCATTGATCGTCCTCCGATTGGATGCGCGTATTGGCCATTCGATTTTCGTTCCTCTGCAACATCGACTCGTGGAAATCAAACGCAGGGCTGTGGACAGCACCGTTACTCCTCTCAAAGAGGGACTTTCCCGTGAAAGTATTAGCATTCAGTCCAATGGGCCGGAAATACTGCGAACCAAGACTCTTGGTAGCATCTAATTTAGCTTTCCTCTGATCGATCACCATCTTCGTCTCCGTGAACGTGCCCCTTGCATAGTACGGTATTACATGAGCAGCAGAGTAGGCAGAAAGTGGCGGATTAAGATACACGCTGTCTCTCAATCTAAGGACATCCTCTCCTGATGCTTGCTTCCTCGTTGCATCATTAGCGGGTATTGGAGAGGCCGAGCCATTGTGTGTATTGCTCTCAACAATATCTCTTTTTATCTCCTGAAAAATGGGGAGATCATCAAACATAGTCCCGTCCATTGTGCCCGATGTTCAATGCCTCTAGTTTGTAGTACACGTTACTTTTACTCTGGTTGGTCATCAGACGTTCCACCGTTTCTTCCTTAAATCAACAATTAAAAATAAAAATGGTTGTATGTCGTTTCATATTGAGTAGTAGTATACAGATGAAGTAGATAAAATATGCTATAGACTTATTGGATGGAGGAGCCACAGAACCGCTTGGTAATATTCCAAGAGTCATCTTCCGTCCAATCTCTCAATCTCTTTCGAGAATTGACAATTTCTGTATAACCTGCCAGAAGTTCTTTCGTGTTTAGCAGCTTCTCTTCTAGGATGCACTTAAGTTTCTGGTTTCTTGGGTTCTTATTGTTCTTGACCAGACGGGATTCTGCTTGGGACAGCTGATCCTTGTCGGAAATGCAGCTCATTTCCAAATTAGAGATACCGCCGAATCTCGTTATTAAGGTTGGACCACCATTCTCAATCCGCTGGCATCTGTAAATGATCCGATTGATGAGAGACACTAACCTCGCATTCAGGTACGGTACTTGCAACAAGTTAAGCAACCAGTCAACAAAGCCCTTACTTTTCAACAAGTTCAAATCATCCTCGCATTTAATGCTCGACTCGAAGGTCTCTAACAACCAAGACAATTGCCTGTAATAAACTTCGTAGTCAGCATCTGAGTGTTTAGGGGATATTAGTTCTTGGAACAGAGGGATGTCATTAGGTCTCACCAGGGGACCGCTCAGAACCCAACGGAACGCCTTTTCGTATAGTTGACCAGCTGGTTGGGTCAATAACTCAGTCACTGCAGTGACAAAAAACCACATCAAGGGTGTGACTTTGTGCTGATAAACATCCTTATTCGACCCCATTTGATCGTGGGTGTACAGAATTTTTTTCAACAGTATTCTGAAGATGTTCCCGTCCTTGAACTGAAGATTCGCATCCAAGGATTTCAATGCCTCGGTTAGCATGATCAATGCAACTTTTACAGTCTGAGCGTCCTTGTCACCCAAAGAACAAATCATTACGTGCAGCAATTTCGCTTGGACCAGGTTTTTCACATTAAGGGAATGTGTGATTTCACCATCTTCGCCCTTAGTATAATTGACTAATTCCTTATTGTGCGGAATTATCAACATCAAAAATAATGGATCGTAGACAGGTTTATTGTTCGTTGTTTTCAGAGTGACCTCAGAATCGTCAAAGAAGGCGGAGTATTTGTCCCAAATTTCAATATTTATATTAGCTTCTGCAATTTGCGGAGGCTTACGGCGATCGATAACATAATTCCGAATAGAATTCTCGATACAGTCTTCCCTCAATGTCAATATGAAACCCTCTTTTTCCTGCGTCAAAAGCTTCACGTCCCCAGTAAAATCTAATGTTTCGTCCCCGCTTCCTAGCACGTCCCAGGTGTAAACCATGTTCGTCCAAGAAACAGAGTTTTCGGACTCAATAGCTTCCAGAATTTGGAAAAGGATTTTATCGCTCGCTGATATTGTTCCCGAGTAGTAGGAGAGTATTTTTGATTGTATGATGCTCGTGGAACAAGCAGATGGATCCATGCGAAATAAGGTGGCCAAACATACTACTATTAGGTACGTTAAGTACCGACCAGAACAGTTCTTGTTGATTAGAGCAGCTTCGTTGTTTAAAATCAATTGAATCATCTTTTCGCAGTGAGTTCTACTCTTGTTCCCTTTCAATGTTAGTAGCAATGTATACTTCATTACCCTTTCGTCATTGATCCAGTGAGTCCCCATAATAGCCTCCAATTGAGAATTTATAATATTGTGATTGACAACATCCCAGATGTCGATTGTACAGATTAACCGCTGAAATGCGCTTAATACCTTGGTAAGAGCATCGGATAGTTGAGTTCTCTCGGAAAATACTTTGGTGACGTATAGGGTCATTTTATTCAACCATTTAATGGTATAGTCCGTTTCAAAGTTCCCCACTTTCGTAACTAATTCAATAACGTTGGCACAAAATTTGTGAGTATACTCTGTAATCGCATATTTCAAAACATTTTCGAGCTGATCAGCCAAAAGTACATCTGTATTGACAATAAGCAAAGATAGAAACCGCTGGAAATCTTTCTCTTTCAGCTCTCTATATTTGTTCAAACAATCATGTAGTACAGTTTGTATGAAAGTTCCAACACTTGAATCAATTTCCTTCTTCTCAGAAATACCGCCGGCAACAGTAATTAAGATCTCATCATTGGTGATTTTTTTAAGGTAGCCATCGACGTGAACAAAACTGAAATATTTAGAGTCCAGGTAGGCCTCTAAGACGGGAATGTAATTAGCGTCGCTCAATATTTTGGATAGGAACACATCCTGGTTGAAGTTTGCAACTTGTCCATTCGTAACCAGGCTTAGAGTAATAGAGATAGAACCAGAATCACCAAAAGACAGGTATTCTTGAACAAATGCAAAATCCACAAGGAGTTCTTTGTCATTGGCCACTCTCGAAAGTAAAACCCCAATAAGTTTGGCAGAAAAAGATAAGCCCTTTTCTAACAGATTTAGTGCACGTTGTGGCGTTAAAAATTCAACAACTAGACCCAAGAAGTCAAAGTAGGTATCATTCAACATCTTTGCAGGTGCATTGGCAAGCCATTCAAGTAAGAAGCTTTCAAACTCTGTTTTTTCATAATTGGTTGATTCTTTGAAAATAAGAAGTAACTGTTGGGTAGCGAAGATGATCTTTTCTTCGGTATCTTTATTTGATGCTGTTGATATAATGCAAAAGAATGGTTTGTATATCTCAGGTGTTATCAGTTTGTAGGAAACATTGGTTAAAACATATCTTGCAATTTGTTCAAAGAGGGCAAGTACCACTCCTTGGAAATCTTTATTGCTCTTGATTTGGTCATCGTTTGTGATTGAGAGAATCCTGAATATGCCACCTGCCACGTCCAAGTCATTAATCGGTAGTCTTGAAACTGTCTTCATTTTGCTATAAGGCAGAAGTGTAATATAATAGAAAAAGGACATATCAGCATTCTGTGACATCAAAAATTTCTCTTCATTCAATGTTATCAAATTTGTTTCGTTGGATGAGAAGTCGAAGTAACTATCAAGGAGATCGGAGGGTATATCATCTAGGCAGTTACCGGCAACGTCTTTTAGACGGCTATGTGCCTCGCCAGAAATACCAACAGATCTCAAATAAATGCACAACCACTTTGTCGCCAAAGTATAACGGATTGTGTTACTCTTTTCAACAAACTTCCATTGTTCCATAAGGGCCATTATGAAAGGCGATATGTTTCCATATGATTCTGCCAACGTGACATACTTGTAAGGAGTTTTTATGCAACGCGCGATCGACTGATCAAGTAAGTTCCAGATCGGATTCAACAAGGCTGGCTCTTGGTTCGACTCTTTAGAGACACACTGTAGACTGGATATCAGTGTCATTATTGGAGAAGCCAACAAATCATCCCTGAATATAACCGAACCGTGCAATAATCCATCAAACAATTTGGAAATTTTATTGGACACCACCGTGTTTGTGTTGCTAGACGACGCCAGTTTCAATAGAGATGTGAAAAGTGAGTTTCTGCCATCAAGCGAATTCCACCACTTCGTTTGAGTATTATTGTACTCCTGGTACTGTAAAAAACTGTCCAGTATAGCCAAATCAATGCCCGAGAACAAACTCTCTTCCATGATGTCCACATATATATTAGAGGAAGGCAATGTCACCGAGAAGAAGTTTGGGAAACACCGACCATAGTATTCCATAGTCAAAGTCAATGAAAGAGCAATGACTTTGTTACTTTTGTTGGTGGTATACACTTGGTTCAACGTTGTGATGATTGTCTGTAGATCCGGAATGTTGGTAAGAAATGGATTATTGATCGTTGATTTAGCAGAACTCCAGCCTTTTCTTTCGTAGAGATCAAGTACGAGTTCAAGTTTTTTGAACGTAAAAACGAGCAGTTGGCATGCCAGTTGTTTAATCAAGATCGAATCGCTTTGCAAAGCCTTCGTCAATGACGCCTTTGACAATGATGAAGGTATTATACTTTCGAGAACGAGCATAGGAGATGGGGTCATATCCGTTTCGACATTCTCCATGAATGATGGAATTGGCAGATTAATAATTCTCCCCAGCAATAAAGTCATACCAAACCAATACGAGGTAATTCTTGGCGAGTGAGATCCAAGTGACGTTAGGTATGCACAATATGGCGCAACTAATTCGGGAGTGCGTTTCAAAAATTTGACTACGGTCGATGACTGTAGGTCATCTTCCCACGGTTTGAACAGTCTCAATGCATTGAATAGAACTTTGTTGTATATCTTGAATTCTCTTTGATTGACCATAATAGGTACGGATGCATTCATACCAGCTAATGGAGACTCGTCAAACCACACACAATAATCTGGGAAAGTGACAGAGGACTCACTGTCAAAACCGTAAGCAACGAAAAATTCGTTAACTTTGGCTACTAGATTCTTATCACCTGAATAGTAAAATGCGTGGATTTTAGTCAATGCGAGCTCATTTAAGATCTTTATCTTCGACGTTCTTTTCAAAATTTTCTCTTGCAAAATGCTTTCAATAAACATGGAGATGGTGCTTATCATAATTTCCGCAGAATCGACTTTATCCATGTACTTGAACCAGGCACCCATTATCTTATAGTTGTCGGAAAGTAAGTCCTTACGAAGAAGAGATGGGGTCTTTCTAACCAAGGTAATCCAAAACTCTATGAATGATAACCGTAACGGTTTATGCTTACTTTCCTTCTTTTCCAGTTCACTTTTAGAAGGTGTCAAAATCCTTGGTAAAACAGGCAACGAGAAATCAAAGAACGCCAGAAAATCTTCCACGTACTTAGAATCCTCATACAAAATCATACTCTTCATTAGGTACAATATCGGATTCGTTATCTGACCTCGACAATTGTTCAACCCTCGGTATAGCACCTTTGAATAATCTGTCAAAATTAGTTTAATCAAATTCCCACCATGCGCGACAGTACCTGGATTACCTTCCAAGGTCCTCAGTGTCTTCATTAATGTGATCGTAGATTTACTAAACATCGCATGGTTATTGACCTGCGCATAGTAAGACCATGCTTGAACGATCTGGTTCAAAAACCCCTTTTGGCAAAACTCTATAAGCGGTTTATAATTATCCGTATCCTGCAGCTTCGTAACAATGACTTCTAACCGCTCAAAGACACTTGTATCCAATGACTGCTGCGAGTACTTGTCCTTCCGTTTCTCGCGATCCGATGCAGCCGCATTTTTATCAGTCATACTGAACAGAGGGAAACAGTACAGTCCACCGAAAAAAGCAAATATAAAGGCGGTACAATCCCAAGTGTTCACAGAGGATCACAATTGAAACAAACACAAGCAGAACTACCCCAAACCCAAATGAATAACACACCCAACACTAGGAGCCATTAAGCGATGAGATGACCTTTTCCAAAATAAAAAAAATTTTCAATATCTTCAATTTTGGCTCACGTGAACAAAAACTTTGATCTTTAAGAGATGCCTCTCTCCTCTGTGGTGAAGGGTTAGCTTCGTAGCGGTCTCGAAACAGCCAGTGGTACCGCTTCCTAGAATGTTACGATGTGTTGGAGGATTGAGGAGGCAATTGGGTCGGCCAGGGGTTTTGTTGCGCACTGATGGTGGGCCTTTCAGGGGATTTACGAGAAATATCGGGCAAGTGACTACCGATCTCGAGAACCTTCGTCCGAAGGATCAGCCCAAGAGTAAACCCCCAACTAGTAAAGTGGATCGGTCGCTCCTCAAGACGGTTGTCTGGGTTGTTATATTTGGTTCTATTTTGACACACGTTGTCGATAAGGAAAAACAAGTCGAGGATATGGAGAGGAGGTATAATTTAAAGATTCAGATACTGGAGAACCTGATATCCAGGGCCAAGGCCGGCGAGTCTGTCAACACTACAGAGGAACTAAAACTTGTCAATAAGCTGTTTGTCAAAGATAAATCGTTGAGCGTGGAGGAGGTGAAGGGAGAACTCGAAAGATCAAAACTTTCTCAAGGCGACCATAGCACAGAGGTTCAAAATGAAGAGTCCCTCGAGGATATTTGGAACGATATCTTAAGGGATATAAATAGTGAGCCGGGAGAAACATCCAAGAAACAGTCCAAGAAAGTTATGCAGCCTACTGCGCAACCAGATATAATTAAGGATAGAGCACTGCTGGCCGAGATAGCACAAAAGGAGGAGGAATACGTTAGTTATTCACCCACCTTTGACAAACATACAATAGTGGAGGATCCCGGAAGCTTCGCCAAAGCTGCAAAGGATACAGATGTAAATAAATTCTTATAAATAGGTGTTATCATCTTAATAATGAAATGCTCGTTGTATTAAATATTACATATGAAGAATGAATTAGTGTGAACAATCGAATGTGCAATTTATCGGGTCATCCAATTATCGGTTGCGCCATCCTTTTTTCTTTGCTCTTTCCCCGACCAAGGTTGCCGATATTATCAATTATTTGTTTTGGCATCGAAATCTCTGTCTTGAGGATATATCTCGTCTTTTTCGCTTCCGTCTGGTCTTTCCGTATTGGTTATGTTGGTGGTACTCTGCACTAAGGGGCTCTTTCCTGCAACATTTTGAGGCGTCATTGTAGTACCACTTTTATCTCTAAAATCGAAATTGTTCGTACTGTCATTTCTTGGAGTGTTATTGCTGCTTGATATTTGGCTTCGTTGGTTCGGAGAATAGTGAAGAAACGGTGTGGCCTGTGCACTGGCCACAGATCGCGTGTCCTCCTCTCTATCCGCCGTGTACGTGGGGCAGTTCGCTGCATCACCTGGAGTCACATTTAAGTTCCCTTGTGTTGGCGTCTTGGTCGCAGAATGAGGGGATATTTGATTTATCGGACCACTGACATTTTGGTGCGGACTACGGTCTGGGAGCGAGTTTAAGGGTGAATTTGATTGCAGATTGGACATGCTCTGTAATACATCTGTTGCAACATTACTCCGCGGTTGACCAGTTAATGGTGAGGCAGATCCTTGGTCTGTAATCGCTGGGGAGGCATTTGGATACGAGTTTAACATTTGTTGTTGTGCCCTAAACATCTGCGAACGCGATTTTGGTGGTACAAAGTCTTGTGGTAACTCATCCGTTAACAAACCTGGAATCTGAGCCAACAGCATGTGCATGTTTTCCAAGGCATTCCTCAATTTTTCAAAGGATTTGGAGCCAACTTTCAGTATCCATATGTAATTTCTCAGTAGGTCTCTGAAAATTAGAGCTTCATCTTTGTTTCCTGACGTGACATACAACAGGGTGGCAAAAGTACCGATCAACATGAAATTTCCCGTAGAGTTGGGGTACCAGAAGGAATTGACATGTTCGCTCTTCAAATCTCTCACAAACTCGATAGCGGCAACTAACCTTGTCTTTGCCGCTGTTCGACAAACTTGAACCAACTCTCTTGGGGTCGAGGCATCCAAAGTCGATATTATTTTCCGGTGTAGAGTAATCTCGGCAGCAAAATACGAGAGCGTCAACGTAGCATTTGCGTTAAATTTTTTGGGCGAGAACTTACCCATCGAAAGTTGCTGCGGCAATGAATGGTACCATTCTCTCAATTTGAGTTGAAGTGGCTTTGCCAGTTTCAGAACCTGCTCAATGCTTGTGTTGACGTGGATTGCCCCCTGGGTATAGAATGTGTCCATAATTTCTCCCACTATGATGCTTAAGGCAACCATTTGTTGAAACATCAAGGTGCCATTTTTGTAATCTTCTGCTGTTTGATTCATATCAAACATTGAGAGACCCGAAGTCATCGAGTTTGACGGTTGCAGGCTGGAAGCAAGCTCAATAGTGGGCGATTTCGTTGGGAAGTCATCTCTCTTTAATACATTAACCATCCAGTTTCTACCAAGTATCAGGTGGGAATGTCTCCCCTCTACCATAGCGGTCCATTTGTCTTGTGCCCACACAGCCCATGCTAATCTTTTCCTTAGATCTTTCTCCCATTTTGGCAATTTCCATTTTTGACAATCTACCCCAAGACCCAATTCCTCGGATAGTGCTACCAGATTCGAGCATAGTACCCAGTTATCTGGGCTCTCGCTCCTGCATTGAAGTAAAAGCAATCCTGTCTGCACCATACTCAATTTCGGTCTGCTTATTCTGTTGAAGAATGTCTTGAAGGCAATATCGTTCAGCTTCTCAACAATCGAAGGTTTCGTAAAGCCAATTAGTTTTGGGTGGAAATCCCACCATTGTAAAGCAAGGGAATATATGCATGCCAGAAGTGGTGCTGTCAGTTCCCGATAAGATCTGTTATATTTTTCTAGAAACACTCTCTCGTGCAGTATCGGGAAGTAGGGATGAATCAGTTGGAAAAAGATTTCTATGAGGATTCTCCCATGTGGATAAACTAGTCTCTCCACCGCGTCCACCTCTTGTTCCTGTGATATGTACATGCTTTCATCAAAATCGTCCCTCAGCAAAAACGTCACGTTCGGTGCAACTTTCCGCAAAGACATTGATTTCGCTATTTGTATCTGGTCCATCGTGTTTAGCTTTGCGTGGTTTAGTATATTTGCATCGTAAAAGGAGGTCGCTCCAACGTAGAAGGACGATCTTGGATATTGCGTCATTTGTTGGGGCAAAGGATTTCGTTGTGACAGGTTGTTGTCTTGTTGTGATTGTATTACAGGCGTGTACCTTTCGTTTTGCGGTGGCACTGTCATTGTAGGTGTCTCATTTGTCGGCGAGCCTTTTTCGAACCCTCTGTTCGTTTGACCTGGCGACATCGAGTTGTACAACGTTTGCAAGAAATTCGAATACTGCTGGTTTTTCCCCTGGTCGTCGCTGTTATTGTTGTTGTCGCCTCCAGATGGGTTCCCCTTCTTACGTTTCTGTTGTGACTGTGTTCTTTGCGGTTTAGAGTCGTTGCTATTTGGTCTCTCCCTTTTCCCCAGCGGCAGTTTGCCGTTACTGAGGGAGCACGATAATCTTTTAGTCTCACATTCGAGACATACACCCAAATCAGGAACGAACACGCACTTCGTACCGTTCTCCACACAATTCAGACACGCAGCAGGCTCACTGCTAGACCGAATCTCCTCATTACCAGTTGTACGCGGGTCACTGTCTTCCGGGGCAGACTTATCTACCATCTGCTGGTAGTGTTGCAACAGCATATCCAGATTCTCTCTCATATTGGTGTTCCCCGTAATGGACTTCTCCACAGAGTCACCTCCAGTGTTATCCGGGTTGTGCTCCCTCGCAAGGTTCTGAATCAAAGCGCTATAGTTGTCCGCAAAATTCAGCAGTTCATTATTGGGATTGGCCTCTTTATCGGTGGGTTCCCCAGTGTACCCTACAGCTCCCGCAGCCGCCTGCTGCTGCGTTCCCTGGAGCTCATCGCCCGCAGAATGCAATCCGGATCCCTCACCCCATTGGTTCCTCGACTCCTTACTCATGAACAATCAATTGAAGTGGGATAGTAACAGTATCACTCACACAAACAGTACTCGTTCGAATCTGGTCCAGGGAAAGACAAGCAGGTGGATAGATATCAAGCAGAAAGCACGATAAAGCAGAATAGAAATGGCAGAAACAAGATCCAGTGGGCGCGAAAAAACGGATAAATACCACCGGTCGCTAATCTTCCAAATTGGGCTTCGTTAATATACCTTCCGCAACTGCACAACTCACGGCAACACAACTTCAAAACGCGTTCCTGATAGTGATTGACGAACTCTTCGAAGAGTATCGTTTTATCATCAGTTTAAATTTAATCAGGTGAAAAAGAGACGAAAAGTCGCTTCCAACGAATTTGAGCGATGAGGACAAGGTGAACAGTGGCAGACCTGCATCGGTTGAGCTGCTAAGTCGTCGTCCCACTCCGTTTTGCTGGGCTGTGCGGTCGGTAATGGGCAATTGGGAACAGGCTAGGGACCCGCAGGGCCGAGTTTACTATTTTAACCGTGAGACGAGGAAATCGCAGTGGGAGAAGCCTGCAGAATGGGAGGTCACAGATGATGTTGTTGCTACTGCTGGCGGGGCTCCCGAGAAGAAGGTTGAGAAGGCGACTCACGGGAGCAGTGGCGAGTCCGTGAAGGGTACTTGGAAGAGTGCTAAGACCAAGGATGGGAAAGTGTATTTTTACAATTCGGCTACTGGTAAGTCCAGTTGGACGCTCCCTGCCGGTGTACAACTCGAAGTGGCTACCAAGGAGACCGCCACGACGAAGTCTCCGAGGGGAGCAGTAGAGGTTACAGGTAAGGATTCTACTAGTCAAGACAAACCTGCAGATGTGAAAGCTGTCGCTGATGAGGTGCCCGGTGATGGGTCGACCCTGCAAACGTCCTCGCAGCAACCGTTTGGCAAGTACAATAACCAGTCGGTCTTACTCAGAGTGGAAACTTGCGATAGGGAAGTCGCAGAGAGGGAGTTCTTAGCAATGCTCCGAGATAATCAGATCGACGCTACTTGGTCCTTCAGCAAGATTGTCAATGAGATCGGAGTCCGAGACCCGAGGTATTGGCTCGTCACAGATGACCCGCTATGGAAGCAGCAAGTATTCGAAAAGTATCTGAGTAGCAGAACAAAGGAACAGTTGATGAAGGAGCACAGCGAGGTGAGTAAATTCCAGGCGGCGTTCCTTAAAATGTTGGAGGAAAGAAAAGAGATTAAGAGCTACACTAGGTGGGCGACAGCACGGAGGATTCTTTCCGAGGAACCAATTTACAAGCATTCGGTTGTGAGTGAGTCAATTAAGCGACAGACATTCCTTGAGTATGTTGAGGGCTTGAAGAAGCAACACGAGCTAGAAATTGAACGCGATAAGGAGCAAGCGAGGACCGAACTTCGAGATTATTTGAATGGTGTCGCCTTCTCCCCTAACGATGGAACGTTACTGTCTTGGCAACAGTTACTACACAACTACTTATTTGAGAACAATAAGCGGTTTGTAGCAAATAAGCATTTTGTCGTTTTGACCCATGAGGATGTCTTGAAGGAGTACCTAGATATAGTGAACACGTACGAAGCAAAATTGCAGAACACTTTGAAGGAGGAAAAAGAAAAGCAATACACTCAAGATAGGATGGCAAGAGACCGGTTCAAGAAACTGTTGACCAGGGTCGACAAGCAGATCAAAGCAAACACGCGATGGGGGGACTTTTACCCGACCATCAAGGCAGACCCTGCATTTCTAGGTTTGGTCGGGAGGAATGGATCCTCACCATTAGACTTATTTCTAGATAAAGTGGAGGAGAAAATAGTGGCTCTTCGAGCACAGAGATCTGTTGCGGAACACGTTTTGATCAATAGCGAGTATGCTGGTTTAGATCTGTCGCAATTACTCGAGAAACGGGAATCGATTGAGGCTTTTCTTGCCCAAGACTCACGTCTATCTGATGTGGAGCGCTATAACATACCATTGATTGTGGATGAGATGATCAAAGTAAGGAGTGAGAAGTTGGAGCAAGAAAAAAGAGCGACAAGGGTGTCGTTCAAAAACTTTTTGCAAACTCGCATAGTGGGACAACAAGAAATTACTCTTGACTGGACACACATGCAAACCCAACTACCAGGTGCTAAAGAGTTCACCCAGTTGGATGACTCTACGAAGGAAACCATATTCAACGAGTTTAAAACGGAATTCAATGCCTCAGTGAAGAGGGCCAAGCGGATAATTGATACCCAAGCGGGGTCTCGGAAGCGTCCCCTTGAGAAGACAGGCATTGTCTTGGATTATTAGCCGACTAGTGTGCTATTTCTTTGGCAATGGTAAACTCTTGATCGTATAACAGATAAATAATACTGGGAATATTTCTTAAATTGGTTTAACACTTTGTTTAAAAGTTAATCATTTTGTATAAAACAAAAAGTATACCACAAAAGCATTAATTAAAGTAGCCAATCTTTGATCTATCAAGCTAGGGGGATAGTCTACTCCCGTTTGTTACTATTCCTTAAGTGAAACGAGTAGGAGCGTTACAGGAGTTCAAAACAGACCGATACACACTTTTACCACCATTTCACGATGCAAGGGAAACCACGCAGAATTAAACACAAATTCCATTCCAAGTACCATGCAAGACACATCCCACACGAGGCCACCGCCACAAAGCAGTTGAAACGGCGGCGGAAGGAATTCAAGAAGGAGTGGAAGGCACGGTTGCACCGACACTCTTCCAAATTGAAGGAGCGGTGCCATACCATGTTCAAACCCAACGGCACGGCAAAACCGTCCCTCAACCATGCCCCCGTGAAGACGGGCCAGTCCGGATATATAACTATCAAGAAACGCGACGGACAGCTCACAAAGGCCCCGCAGAGAGACACCGGGGCGTACCATTCGCGCAACCCGACACCCATACAGCTGACTCCGCCGTCTAGAGACCTGTGCTACGGCAAATGGGGTCAAGAATTTCTGTAAAAAGGGAGGGACCACCACACAAATTACTGTCCTCCCAACCCCCCACCATCTCACCAATCGTATATCTCTGTACCACTCTTTACTATAACGACAGACACGACCAAAATCCTCTTCTCTTCGAGGTCCAGTATTTTGTGACACAGTAAAACCGCGTCATTTTCTTGTCGCTGCCTCTTTTTGCGACGCATCACGAATTTTATCTCAAAAGAACCTCCTCCCAGGTACCGGAAGCGAACCACTGAGACACCTGGTAGGCTGTCAACAGGGTGTTGTTTCGAGGTTGGATCGAGCGGTGAACGATGGATGGGGCACGGGTAGATCAGCTAGCGAAGCACAGGTGGAGGCCGCTCGTTTTTGAGGAGTCCACGAGGGGACAGAGTGGTGGAGCTGGCGGTAAGGATTTGGTGGAGTTCCCAGGGAAGAGTGCTGGTGCTGATGATGCTGCTGGCCATGGGAAGATGCCGCTAGGGCTGAACAGTGGGAGCGGGTCCGAGATTTTCCTGAAGGAGGGAGAGAGGGAATGTATATTACAACGGCAACAGCAGGACCAGCAGGACCAGCAACAGCAACAGCGGCATTACGTTTCGTTCTCTATACCGAGAGCTGGGCAGCTCCCCCACCACAGATACTCTATCAGTACAAAGCCCGTGGCACCGAAGAGTAACAGCACTGGAGACGGGAAATCCTCCGGGGATGGCAGTAACGGTCCGGAAACGCTGGATGGAGAATTAGAGGAGAAAGACTGTTCCATGCAAATACCCGGTGACTTTATATACATGAACAAGAGACAGAATGCGAGTGTCCCAAAGATCTCTACAAGTGGGTTGCACTCAGGGGATCCGCTGATGATACGAAGGAACAGCGCGGATACTAAGATGCCGACGGATAGGACCGTGTTCAAGAAACGAGATAGCAATGTTGAGTCCCCAGTGCCCTTCACGCAGTTCTTTCAAAACGAAGATGACAAGAAATTCCACATTCTCATCGGGGCCACCGGGTCTGTCGCCACGATCAAGATACCGATGATTATCGACAAGCTGTTCAAGATATATACGCCCGAGAAAGTGTCCATCCAGCTGATAGTCACGAAACCGGCTGAACATTTCCTGAACGGGCTTCGGATGTCGTCGGAGGTCAAGATTTGGAGGGAGGAGGACGCGAACGCTACTGATTTCAACAGCGATATCCTGCTGTTCCATGAACTGAGGAGGTGGGCAGACATTTTCCTCATTGCGCCGTTATCGGCCAACACACTGGCGAAACTGGCCAACGGTATTTGTAACAATTTATTGACGAGCGTCATCAGAGACTGGACGGGGAAGACACCAGTGATTGTGGCTCCCGCCATGAACACATTCATGTACATCAATCCGATGACGAGGAAGCACTTGAACATGCTCAACGACAACTTCCCCTTCCTCGAAGTGCTGAAACCCGTAGAGAAAGTGCTCATCTGCGGCGATATTGGAATGGGCGGCATGCGCGAATGGAACGACATTGTCGAGCACGTCCGGCTGAAGATCAAGGACATTCTGCGGGCTCGGCACGAGGATGCAGAGGATAACGAGGATAGAGAGGTCCAAACGGTCGAGCACGAGATGGAAGAGGTGGACGAAGAGGACAACGACGAGGATGATGAGGATGATGAGGACGGAGAGGACGACGACAACGAGGACGATGATGACGATGACGATGACGACGAGAACAGTAACGATCTCGAGACAGAAACAAGCAACAGCATTTTCGACCCGGAGGACGACGACGAGGCAGAAGGGAACAATACCTGAGAAGTATCACTACGTAAGCAAGTACACACACACAAACGGATGTGAATGGCTAGTCATCACGGTCACAATCACGGTCAACAACGCCATCGCCAACGTCTTGGTCCGCGAACCGTGCCGTCACGTGGTGCTTTTTGCTCTTTCTTGAATTTTTTGGAAAATTTGAGGCGAGAAGCGAAAGAGAAGAGGATTGAGACCTGGAAGAGGTGTGTTTCTGTGCGGTTGCCATTGCTGGAGGGGGTTCCAAACAGCAACTACAACAATGTCATTTCTAGGGTTTGGTAATGGTCAACCGCAGCCGTCATCGGATCAGAAGATCACTGCTGCAGAGACAGAACTGGACTTGGTGACGGACATGTTCAACAAGCTCGTGGACAACTGCTACAAGAAATGCATCAACTCGTCTTACAACGAAGGGGAACTGAACAAAACAGAGTCCGGGTGTCTGGACAGATGTGTTGCCAAGTATTTCGAGACTAACGTCAAAGTTGGTGAAAATATGCAGAAAATGGGACAGACGTTCAATAACGGCGGTAAGTTTTGATCAGACGGAGCATTTCTTCCCACTACAAGCTTATTGTAGTACCAACGCAAGTATCATGTACATAATTTTACCAATGAATATTAACCAGTTACCTCACACTATCCTGGGTTTCAATCTTTTCTTTCCCATAATGTAAGCCAAAAGATATATATATGTATATACACATGTATATTCGCTTAAGTTGACTTATATTTACACGTTCGTATACACTGTCTGTCCATGATGACTACCTAGATTGACTGAGTGTTCAATTCGTCTCCTCGGTTCACTGGGTGTTTACGGATACTCTTTGGCTACACTTATTCCCCTTTCTGGACGCCATTGAAGCAAATGAACCTCAAATGATTCGCAGACGCAGTTTTGTTTCAGGTTCAATTCTGAGTTACAAACAGGTTTTGTTTCCGCACAGTACTATATTAGACGCTGTGCGAAGATCGCTGGCCTCTTGGCAACGGTACCTGGTCTTTTGCAGATGGAACTCTACGCGATAATCGGGCGATTTCAGTCTAAAGATGGGCTGCACAGCGAGTACACACACCATCGCAGAGGATGAGAACGATCCCTTTCTACAGATACGGAAGGCCAATGACGCGATTGAACACTCGCTACAGTTGGAGAAGCAAAGAGAGAAGAACGAGATGAAACTTCTGCTATTGGGTGCCGGAGAATCCGGGAAGTCAACGGTGCTTAAACAGTTGAAGTTACTGCACCAGGGCGGATTCTCACATCAAGAAAGATTGCAGTACTCTCAGGTCATTTGGGCAGATGCCATCCAATCAATGAAGATACTGATCATACAAGCGAGGAAACTGGGAATCAAACTAGATTGCGACGATCCAACAACCCATAACGAATTGTTTCAGTCCAAAAGCATAGTGCTAAAGACGCAAACTTTACAGATGGTGGATGCCAATGTTGCTGGTGGGTCAGACTTTCTCAACGACTACGTTCTTAAATACTCTGAGAGGCACGAGGCGAAGAGGAGAGTACAAAGTACTGGACAAGCAAAGGCCTTTGACCCTGAAAACGAGAAACAAATGCTGCAAGATAGCTCTAGAGATATGGATTTATTGCCAGAGACGAATGAGAAAATGGCTAATTTGAAGGATATATCGAAAGACCTAAACGAGACGGGGAATGACCAGATGTTCATTGAGAAAAAGCACGATAATGCGCGGAAGGATTCCCGGAAACAATATAGTAACATTGAGATAGCTCACTCGATAAAAGCGCTTTGGGAAAACGATAAGGGGATCAGACAGTGCTTTCACCGATCGAACGAGTTCCAACTAGAAGGTTCTGCTTCTTACTATTTTGATAATATCATAAAGTTTGCCGATCAGAACTACGTGTGCACAGACGAGGACATACTGAAGGGTCGCATAAAGACTACAGGAATAACGGAGAATGATTTCAACATTGGCTCCACCAAATTTAAAGTGCTAGACGCAGGTGGTCAAAGGTCCGAGAGAAAGAAATGGATTCATAGCTTTCAAAGTATCACAGCGGTGATATTCGTCCTCGCCACAAGCGAGTATGATCAAATGTTATTCGAAGACGAGAGGGTGAATCGTATGCACGAATCGATTATGCTTTTCGAGACGTTGGTCAACTCCAAATGGTTCTCGAATACACCATTCATCTTATTTCTAAACAAGATAGACATCTTTGAGGAGAAAGTGAAGAAAACCCCAATACGGAAATACTTCCCGGATTATCAGGGCCGTATTGGCGATGCTGAGGCAGGGCTATCCTATTTTGAGAAGATTTTCCTCAGTCTCAACAGAAATAACAAACCAATATACGTAAGAAGGACGTGTGCAACGGATACTCAAACCATGAAGTTCGTTTTAAGCGCCGTCACGGACTTGATCATTCAACAGAACCTGAAAAAGTCTGGTATAATCTAGACTTGCCAGCAAGAGATAGAATATATAAGTATATATAAATGCATATACACACATGCGTACGCATACGTCCTGCAAAAGAAGAAAAGGCGTAGATCTGCATACAGGTAGGCTTTAGGCTGTGGAATCATTGCTATCGCGGTTATCACCTACCGAATCGCTGTTCCGTACTCTTGAGATTGGAATATTTAACAACGATACCCGTTTCCTAACAGCATTACCTGTGGGTGATGCTTGCCTTGCATCTTGATCATCAGCAGAACTATTCTTCACTGCGTTCTCCTTGTTTTCGTCCTTTAGATTCTGCAAGATATACTTATTGTTCAACATGGTGTCATTGCTAAAAGTCTTATTCAATTCTTGCTTTCCCTTCACATTCTTAGGCGGTGTCCCTGATGTGATGCTCGCTTGTGGTATTGTAATTGGTGAATCTTCACCAGAGACACTTCTTATAGACTCTGCGGACTGATGGGTGTTACTGAATGGTGGAATCGACTGAACCATGGAAATCGATGGCTTCCTGCTTGTTGATATGCTAAGCAATTTTGAAAGCGGAGAGGCAGGTATTGCACTTCCTGCTCCTGCCCCCGCCGATCCAGGGATTGTAATTGGATTTGCGCCGTACGGAGAATTTACGGTTAGAAGAGGTGATGGACCATCTTCGAACGATGGTTTTCCATCCATCAGCGGTGTCCTGAACGCAAAACTTGGCTTATTGAAGTTACTACCAGCAGAACCCGCTTTCGCCGTCGACTCCTTGAGCAACTTATTGTAAACGCGTACAAACTCGAATGTTTCTGCAACTTGGACAGGTTTCCATTCAAGAAAGTTTACTGCGTCCACATCAACCTTGGGTCGCTCTTGTAGAAGCAGTTTCAAACACTCCGCACTTCCGTATTCCAGACATATATGCAAGGGTGTTTCACCTTGGTCATCTTGGAGTGAAAGGTCTGCTCCAACACTAATCAGAAGACTCGCACATCTGAAGTAGTCGTGCATGCACGCTACATGTATCGGTGCGCTACCATTCTCTCCCTTGGCGTCAATGAACCGGGGGAAATGTTGCAGTAGCAGATGGGTTGTCTGTTCATGCCCATTCATTAGTGCTAGATGAACGCATGTATTCCCCTTGAAGGTCCGTATCAGTTCGTGGCGATCATGGCCCAACTGCACCAAATATACACATATTAGGTACCTCCCGTAAAACGATGCGTAGTGAAGAGAGCTCCAGCCGTTTCGCGGGTCCACATTGGTGACGAGTTCTGGGAACCGTCGGAGCAGCCGTTTGACTATCAGCAAATTTCCATCAACGATAGCTCTGCGTAGCCGTACAGATGGATCACCCAACATCCTTGTTAAGTGTTTTAATCGACCGATCAGTTAGTTGTACGTCGTTCACTTCCGATGCGTCACCAAAGTTGGAATATCGTAATATTGGCAACAGTAAACGGACCTACCCTAATACAAACCAGATGCACAGCTTTCTTACAGACCTACCACTCACCTACCCTAATGTTTAAGAGTACTACTCACGCTGTCGCCCTATCCCAATTGATGACCTATGTTGTCTGCTTCTGCGTCTGCCCCGGTTCTATCATTTTACACCGATTTGATTCACCTTCAAATTAAAGAAGTACAGAGCTAAGCAGAGCACAGCACAGCACAGCACGGCAGCGGGAAATGGGTGCTGTGACTGTACAACACGAGTTCCAGGCGTACACCGTGGAGGTGGATGCCAATTCGGTTTTAAAACAGGCCCTGGAGCAGTCTGTTGCCCATTTCAGACTAGGAAGGTCGGTCGATGAGTTCTCATTCATGCATGGTGGCAAAACTGTCCCCCTCGATACGCCTTGGAGGTTGATGAACCTACCTCAGGGAGCTAACTTGCAACTGGTAGAAGACAGCGTGCGGGCTCCTGTGAGGGCGTCGAAATCTATAAAAGTGAGGTTCCAGGTTGCCGGCCTTGGCTCTGTTGTCCGGGAAGTGGGTACCACTGATTTGGTGGCTAACGTCCTTGCAGAAGTGAAAGCCGAACAGAATTGGTCCCGGGTTGATTTAGAAAGCATAACCATCCGTGTTTTGTCCATTGTTATAAAGTACGCTGATCTGACTGGTAAGACGTTCCAGGATTTGGGAATTAACTCCTCTACGTCGATAACAATCAACCTACCCACCACAGCAACAGTGCCAGTCCCAACCACAACCGTACCAGAATCCACCAGTACCACCGACACCGAATCTAGATCCTCTAATACCACAACAGTTCGTGAGCCAACACCATTGCATAAACCTATAGTGTACATCTCCTCAGATAATGCGGCGTCAACAATATCAGACCGATCAACCGATGAAGATGCGTACGAGTTAACTGTAGAACAGGCACACATATACCAAAGGATGCTATCAAAGCAGGCTGGTGGTCTTGGCGGACCGTTACTAACCAAAAGACTAAGAGAGCAACAAGACCAACAAAAACGCAGACCAACTATCAAGGAGTGCTTGATAAGAGTTAAATTTCCTGATAGAACATTCATGGAAATGGCGTTCCAACCGAGTGAGACGTCTTCAGATATATATAACCATGTGAAGGAGAATCTGAAGGACGAATCGATGCCCTTCAACTTGTACGAACCAAATCCGTACAAGTTGCTAATCGCGTACGATGATAAAGAATTAGTACGCGATTTCAATTACGGTTCAAAGACTGTTCTTCTTTTTGAACCCGAGGATAAGCACAACAAAGGCCCATATTTGAAGGGTGCGCTTGTAGATCAGGCGAAAACTTTGACCGATATGGTCAAAAGCGCATTTGAACCCACACCAACATCTCACAAACAAGAGGAGGAAAAACCTGTAAAGGTTAAAAAGACATTGAATAAAGTTCCTAAATGGCTGAAACTAAGTAAAAAGTAAGTAGTAAAACAGAAGTGTTTTATGCAATGATAATATTGTTATTTACAAGTGATTTTCTATAATTTTAAGTCAAATGGGGGAGGAATTTGGAGTTTCTCGTACGCTTGATGTACTTCCCTGAACTCCAAATCGTAAGGGTTTTTGTATTTGAGGAATAAGAGGATTCTTTTTATAAGTTCGGAGAAAATATCGTCAGAACTTTGGTCGAACCTACAAAAAATATTACCCTCTGATTTCAATTTAAAACACTCTTCCAAGGCACGTTTTCTGGCTTCCATGTAGAGCAACGAAGGATTATAACTCATTTGCCGTTGAGTCTCCAACGCCAGAAACTCCTTCTTTATACCGACCAACAGATACTTGGCGAACGAGAGGCCGAACGTAACGCTGAACTTATCGTGCAGTACACTGATGACTGCAGGCAATGCTGCCCATTCCCGTGACCAAATAAAAGCGTCTAGAATGAGCCAGCTAAACCTGGTATTTGGTAACAGATTATCCTTATTTACCATAATGTCAAAGAGGGAGGTTAAGTCATACAAGGGTTCCGAAGTAGTTTTCTTCATGGTTCGATTGGCATGATAAGCCCTCCCGTTATAGTTCGACAAAGCAGAGATTCTTGTCAATTCCAAAAACTTCAATCTGTAATACTTCGCGTATACCTTCCAAATCTCATAATACAACCGTTGATTCAGTACTTTGGATGGTCTCATCTCACCATTGTCCTTGTCCATATTCTTTTCAGCTTCGACCAGTGTAGTATTAATTATTTGAAAGCATCGATCGAAATTCATTACTTCTCGATAAAAAACCAAAAGTTTGGCGAGGTATACGGAGTTGTAAGAAATGTTCAGTTCGTTAACTTTTTGCATTATTTGAACTATCTTTTTTTCGTAGAATGCCCATTTGTCCCAGTTTTTCCTTCTGTCAGCATCGAATGCCTTCCTCGTGTAGTATTGAATGAATGTAGCGTAATGGTGTGCATTTAACCGCGGGAGCTTGATCGATGAGTGCATTTTGGACTCCTTTTGTGAAGTTTCTAATGCTAGCAATATTGATGTGGCTGCTATCTCTTTACCGTTTGCCAGCAGAAGCTTCAAAAACCCGTTAAACCTCTTCGATACCTTTTCACGAGACCCTTTCTTTGTGCTAGCCATATCTTGGAGTAAAGAACTGGTAGAAATCGCGAGCCGCGGGTTATCCAAAAGGTCGTTGACCGAATCGAAAAAGAAACGGTCCACAATTGTGTTATCCAGGGATATATTTTTGTACTTGCTTCTTAAGTGGTCAAATTTGGATTGTAGTTCTGCTTTACTTTGGGTTGTCTTTGACTTGATAGATTTAGGTAGCAACTGTTCCAGCAGTTGGAAGTCCTTCAAAAGAGTTAACCTTGTCTTCATCAAAAGTGTTTGAAAGACTTGCGAATCGACGCCCTCTAAGCTGAGAAACCTTTCCATCAGTGAGGAGGCAATGGATCGATAACTTCTACTGTATAGCAATGATTCAACGATGGAGGCCATGTCGTCATATGTGATTTTCTCCATTGAGTTCAGATATCTGTTCCCTTGTTCCTCATCGTCAAAATACGTGGTTCTCTCGTCAACTTTCACGTTGGTAATCCCTATCGTGTCAGCCATGGAAATAAATCTGGACATGAGGTCCTCCATTAGGCGGTCCTTGTAGTCAATTCTGCTGCATTTTCTAACAGCCAATCGCAGTACTTTTGGCGGTAAGTACTGATGGGAGTGGAACTTTTCATCTGTTCTTTTCAGCAGTTTCTGGAACTTGGACAAATCATTTGACAGTAACGCTATCATCAGTCCCAACTCGTTCCACCAGCGTTGATTGACCTTGGACTCTCCAGCTTTGAATAGTTTCCACGCCTCCTTATTGTACCCTAGTTTAGTGAGAGCATTGATGTAGAATGACTCGTTGATCGGATCCATTTGGATCTTGCCCGTAGAGTACAGTATTCGCGCCGAAAGGTATATCCCCTGGTACTTCCACTGATCTATACCAATCTGTTTGGATATCTCGAATATCTCTGCGAGCTGCACGGGGGAGATCACCTTCTGCCAGTTGTCCAGATGCGATGCCAGTATATTTCTGAGAATCCCGAACAAAAACTTGGTATTTGCCAAGTAGGGTTCCTCCTCCCCCGACTCCGATGCAGTGCTGCTCTGTTGTGCAAATAGTCCGGACATCACTTTGGACTCCATATCCGAATCTTGCTGCTGTTTCCGGGCGGTCCATTCCAAGTTCCACTCTTGCAGCTGGCGCACGCCGAACTGGTTAAGCCTTTTCACCTCGAGTCGACATTCCTCGATAACATACGCGAGCACTATCTGAAACCTGGCGTCCTCATCAACGACACCATCACGCAGGGACCTCGACAGCGCGTTGTAGTTTTTGCTGCTCTGCCGGAACGAGACGTTGAACTGCCTGAGCGATGCCAGCACCAAATCCTGCCTGTCCGCAGCGGCAGTCTTGCTGTCCACTGGGGCAAGCCCGAGCCTCTTAAGCGACTCAACAGTCTCGTTCTCAGACTTCCCGTACAGATACACCTCCTTCGGGGAGGAGGCCCGCGGGGCCTCCCCCCTCCCGCCGCGAAGCATCGACGCAATATGCGAAGCGGGCTTCCTGTAAAACCGACACCGCCGTACACATCCCGCCAAGCGGACGGGTCCTCTACAGCACAGCATCGCCCACAGACCCTCAGACACACAGCGTCCAACAGCGAAAGCCCTAACAGTCCAATTCGACCCAAGCAGCAGCTCATCGCCTCCAAAATGGAAAATTTTTCACTCTGTGGTTTTTCCGAGATTATATAAAAGAGCAGGGCATCTCTCGACGTTGAATTGTTCCTCGAGCGACAACTTTGAAGAAAGAGGGAGGGGGATAGATAGAGTACTGCCAGCAGGTGCGTCCGCCCCGACACAGGCTTGACTTGTGTACAGAAAGGTTTTCTGTGCAACGACAAGCGGATCCGTCGAGGCCCAGGGTGCTCGCTGGCAGTGGTCTTTCTGCCCACTCGTAGTTTATTCCCGGATTTTTTAATTAATTAATTAATTAATCGTTCTTTTGTGACGCAGTACTACAATGATGAAAACATTTTATTCATATACAGTTATCCCTGTCTGAATGGGTATTTTAATATAATAGGTAACATCCATATGTCGATAATATATGTTCTGAAAGTGTACGTGGTCACTCATATTCTTGTCTTGCGTGCTTGTATTTGTAATTTTATAGGTTTCGAAATTTTTCTCGCCGTATAGGTTTCAGAGTATTGATCGAGATTTCTTGCTCCGGTTCAGCGACGAGACCAGACGGCATCTCGGTAAGACGCTCGAGCCAGTAACCAAACGTGATTTTGCCGAAATGAACGTTTACTTGCGGTTGCGGCCGGACAGCGAGGGCAGCGCCCTCGACATTTCGGAAACCTCCGTCACTTTCAGATCACATGCCAGTGTGGGGGGCAGCCACGGCGTGGACCCTCACGAGCGCACGTTCTCCCTGGACAGGGTGTTCCCACCGTCCGCTTCGCAGGCGGACGTTACTGCCGTGCTTCTGGGACCCATCGTGAACAACTTGGCTCGTGGAGTCAACGTGCAGCTGGCTTCCCTCGGTGCCTCGCAGACGGGGAAAACCCATACGATGCTGGGACAGCAGGGCGTTAGCCAGGGACTACTGCAGCGAATACTGACAAAAGTATTCCAATTGATGGACGAACACGAGGGGATCACAGTACAGTACTCGCTCTCCGCCGTGGAGCTCGTCAATGACAAAGTTTATGACTTGCTCAATGGAAGATTGCCTTTAGGACAAAGCAAGAACCATCTGAAGGGGTTTAAAGCAGTACCACTGACTACCTTGGCTCAAGCGTTACAGTACCTCAGGGACACGCTGTGCACTAACATCAACGGACACATTTCCGTGAAGTTCAACATTCGACAGATCAACCTGGACAGGAGCACAATAACAGAAAGTTCCTTGATTCTCACAGATACAAAGGGTTCCCAGTACGAAAGGGACTTGCAAGATTTCGAGAAATTACTACAGGGGAATAACGAACCACACTCTACACTGATGAAACTGCTACACAAACCTATGTTCGGGAACTATACGAAATTCATAGTACTGCACGACTCCTTCCTGCCCGTAAACCAAGCACAGACACTAAACACTTTGAAGTTCAGCGCGCATTGTACTAATTTTCAACCGAGGATCATCGTTCATTCCAACGTCTACCCAATAGATGGCCAGAGAGAGTACGACCTGTTCAAGGAAACCACTGATATCAAGAACAACAACATGCGATTACAGTTGGACTACGCCACTAAATGCTTAGAGCACGAACCATCTACCAAGTTTGACGAGACTGACCTCAAAAACCTTGCTAACGAAAACTTGTCATTGACTATGAAAGTGGAAACGTATTTGACTGATCTTGGCGAGTTCAACACTGTTCTCAACAGTTTATTGAACAAAATAGAATTGTACAGCTCGTTGAGAGGTCAACATAATGCAAAACAAAGGGAGAAAGAGGAATTGGTATCACGCAGCGATATGCTTACTCGTAAGTGCCAAAAGACGGAACAAACAGGCTCCGAACTCATGGAATACATAAACAAAAAGGACGTCGAGCTCCAAAGGTTATTAACCGATAACAACAACCTGAAGCAAAGTGTTCAGTCAATAAAGGACACATACGGGGAACAGCAGGAACGAATAGAGCATCTGGAAAACTCTATTTCGTTTTCCTCATCGCATATCAGCAGGCTCTCTGTGTCGTCGTTCGCCACGTCGATCAACTCTGCTGCATCCAACTCCACGGGGTCCACAACTAGAACATTCGCGACTTGTAATAAGTCTCCAGGGAGGAAAAAATCTCAAGATGCAGGCGGATTCAATTTACAAATACTGAAATCTAAATAGACGTTATGCATAGGTTACTAGACCCGATTTATATTTATCAAAATGGAACCAAATTGACCACCACAATACACAGCCAAGAGGACTAGAATCCAATTGAAGGATGCCGACACAAAGTTCCACAAAACGGAGAAGTGTGGACACACATACTTAATCCCCCAAAAAATACCAATCATGGAGACCCAATACACAGGGTTCAAAAACGTAAATATCGTTCTTGTCATATACCAAAAACCTTGAATTTTAGACTCCAGGTAATTTACTTTCAGTGTCATATCGTCTAATGAGCTAGATATGCCGGTGAGTTTCTCGACAATTCCGTCGTTCCAAAATTGCAGTTCTCCATTGATTTGGTTGGTTATCTCTATCCAACCGTTGAAGAAGTTTTGTTGGATGCTCCCTAACTCCAATGATAGTGTATCGTCAAGAACTTCCTTCACGGAGTGTTGTGTGATTTGTTCGATTTCATTTGTCAATTGACCAAGTAACAGTCGTGTATCATAAACAAATCCTTCAAGCTCTTTACCTACTAACAATTGCTCATCCTTTCTGGCTAATAGAGTACTCTCGGTTATTGAGTTCATATCTTGCCAGTTTTGTAACTCGGCTTCCTTCATTTGCCGTACTTGAAGGGTTAAGTCATCGTTTATTTCCAAAGCCAATTCTGAAGCAGACTTCTGTATTCGATTCAAGCCGTCTATTATCGCACCATCTTTGGAATGAAACTCCTTCAAAAAAACTTCTTTCTCCTTCTCCATCAGGTTATTCAATTCTTCAAAGAATGAATGGAAATCGTTAGTCATTTGGAACTGCTGCTTTTCAGCTTCCTGTCTCAAACTGACAAGATCGTTCTCTAATATGTCATTGAACTCCCCCACTTTTTCGTTGGCCTCGGATTTGACCTCCTCCATCCAATCGTCAAAAAGATCCCCCCATTGATCATTTAAATCATTAACCCAATGGGTGACATTAATAAAAGTGTTCAGGATTTGTTCCTTCTGGACTGAAATATCGTTATTGTCGCACATTTGGTACAAATTCTGGTAGTAGCCATTGTAGGTAGTCCACCATTCGTTAATTAAGCCGTACATAGCCATGCAATCCCGAATATCATCTACCGTGTCTTCCATGTTACAGCCATGTTTCAGATTGGAGGTTTCAAACTGACAAAAACTTAAAGCCACGGCAACTGAAACTTTAGCCTGTATCGAAATTGTATCAAACCCCTCTGTAAGACATTGTGGGAATATAGGTTTTAGGGCTTCTTTGACACAGCTTGTCTTCAAGGCTGGGAAAATCTCTTGTAAATATGCGGAATCATTTGGAAGTATTTGGCTGCCACTGTGCAGCTTTAGCAAATCAGCTGACATTGCTACTGCGGAGGGTACCAACCAAGGTATACATAGCACGGAACGCATGCCCCCATTAACATCTGGTTTGTTACTAAGATTTGTGGGGCCGTTTCCGATGGCCGCATTCACTCTTGCCTTTTATACGTATGTTTTGGAAAGTTTCTTCCTGAATACGCCATGTCATCCCACCTGAAACAGATAAGAATAGGTAATTATTTGACTGTGTAGACAGAATATATATGTATGATTGTGTGTAATATTTACAACGATATGCAGAGGTGTTATGATTAGTGGCCATGGAGTATCAATCTGTGTTTACAGCTTGACTTATTTCTTGAGGGATTGGCAGGTCGAATTCTCGAGCAAGCGATGCGGCCGTGGTTAAGTTCTCATATTTGAGAAGATGATCGATGCACAGTTTAGCATGATTGCTTGGTAGTTTAATGCTATTCTGAGCAAATAGATTTAAGAGACCGCACAGATCTGCCGATTTGTGTAAGTTTGAGTTTTTGCCCTTTGCACTACACTCTTCGCACTTGGTTACCAACTGCGGGAATAAAGCCTCCAACAATTGTTCCCTCTGTTCTTGCGGTTGCTTCATGACGATGTTAACCAAACACATTATTTCGTTATAATGCTGGCAAAGTGCAATGCAGAAGGAGAGTAGTGCTACAGAAGGTGCGTTTTCGATTAGAGGTCTAAAATCCGCAATGAACACCAGTTTCTCCTTCCTTGATTTTGACTCCAACAGGCGGAGATACGTGTCGATACTATCCTGTGGCGGTTTTATGCCTTGCTGAATCATTCTTTCAATCACGGTCTTTGCCCTGATGGCAGCCATAGATTTATGTAGGTAGTGTCTCAGCAGGAGAAGAAGCACGTGCGGTTCGAAATGGCGCAGACAGTCGTTGTAGTTGAATCTCCTATTGACAGTCTGGAAGAGTTTGTCCAAGGTAAGGTCAAATGCGGTGTGTTGCTCTGTAGTACAATCCTTCAGGGAGTCTGCCACTTGCAGCGCTTGGACGAGTAACGGTTCCACCGCTCGCAAATGGTCCAATTTCGTGTACATATGGCCCTGTACGGACTCGATCACCAGTGAAACTTTCTCCAGAGTGTCAACGAGACGCGGGTCTCCCAAGATGAACGAATAAATGTCCTCTGCAAAAAGTCCTGAGTGGTGGCGGCTGATTAGAATGTAGTCGATCAGCGAGTTCAAAGCGACCGGGTCCGCAGCAGCCCCTCCATCGGGATTTTGTTTCTCCAGTAACTGGACCACCTCTTGCAATCTCCGGTCGTCTCGAGTCAACGGAGTTTTCGGCAACGCACCCTCTCCTGTCAAACGACATTCTTGCAAAGTTGCCGCAGATTCCTCATCGATTCTCTGGGTATATTCCCTCAACCACTGCGAGACACCTGCTTTGTTTTGGAACTTAACAGGCCCCATGACAAGCTGGCCCACTCCTGCTTTGCCCTCGATAACACTCGCAAAGACGGACCGACCGTCCGCGAGCGCCACGGGACCGTCCCCGTAGCACATCAGCAGTCGCTCACGACCACTCACCCTATAAAACGGGTGGATCACCTGTCCTGGAGTCCTGTGCGACACGAATTCGGATCCCGTTTTCCAGCAATTCCGGAACAAAATGTCCCTTGTCCGCTGACACTGGGACACACCCTTGTAAATACGACTCAGTGGCATACCTCCAGCGACGGTTACAGCCCGGGGTGCTCGCGGGAAGCAAGACCAACAGCACCTTCTCACTGAGTCGTCGAGTTCCTTAACGCTGGAAAATTTTTCACTGAGAAACTGGAACTTGCGATGAGCTTGACGGTGACGGTGACGACGACGGCGACGTTTGCTCAGTCTATCAGGTTATAGTAGGATACCTGCGGCTCCGTGAGTTGTTCCCTGAGTCTTTCTCTGCTAGAGGACGACATGGTGGCCGCGTCCGGGCCTCTGCGTCTGCCTGTACTCACCTCTGCTGACAGGGACCCCGCTTGTTCGAGCGAGTGTAGCGGGAAAGTCTCCGTGCGAGGTGGAAACCCTGCCCTGTGGCTTGTTCTCTCGTAGTTCTTGAGCGAGACCATGCGGCGGAGCGACCCGAGCATCGACGCGACGACCGCCGAGATGACCGTGGTCGCCAGCATTAACCACCCGGGCCAATTCAGAAACGTCTTAAACAGTAGGATGTCCACCAGAAAGCTGAGCAGTGAGAACAGGAACACGGTCAACGACAGCAGCAGTGCACACTGGATCGCGTTCGTCGATTCTCGCAGTCTCGGGGACACGTCGCACACGGCACACAGCACGAGAAGCACCGCGCTGAGCGCAAACGCGATGAAGTGGACGACGAGAAGACGTGAGATGCTAAACTTGGAGTGCGAGGGCAGAGCCAGCTCCAGTAACGAATCGGTGGCCACATTAGGGCTGTAACCGATACCGCGGTCCGTGCAGTACCGCTCCGGCGGCGCAGTGCACCACCCGAAGATCCCGTACTCGTAGATGCCAAACCGCGCCAGATTGATGTGCGTCAGTGGCGCGGACACGATCGGAAACACCTGGAACGTCACGATGCAACATAGAAGCAGCGTGATCACCCTGATCCGTGCGATTCGCAGCATCCTGGGACCGCTCAGGGACGCCATCTTGCGTTCAGGTCATCGCGACTTCCCTCGAAGTGACTCAAAATCTGCTTCAAAGTGAAAATTTTTGTATGGAAGCAGCGGACGACCAGCCAACCATCAGTAGCTCATCGACGTCTCTGAACTGTTGCCAGTCACTGTCCCGCCCCTCTGGTCTTCAACGCAATGAGAGTTTCGCCAAGGTTGTTGCAAAGGGCTGCTAAAAGTGTCGACAAATATGCACTGTACGTTCCTCAGAGTGGGGTGTTCCCGAAGGGATTCAAAGTTGGTGCCATCGCCTCTGGGGTGAAGAAGAACGGGGCCCTCGACCTGGGGGTCATTGTGAACACGAACAAGTCTCGCCTTTCTTCTGCAGCGGCCGTTTTCACAACGAACAAGTTCAAAGCGGCTCCTGTCCTTGCCTCGAAACAGGTGCTCGAGGCGGTCAGGGGCAAGGGCGTCAATGCGATCGTAGTCAACTCTGGCTGTGCCAATTCTGTCACTGGGGAATTGGGGATGGCTGACGCAAACGAGATGGTCAGCCTTGTCAATACGCAGATGGGGGGTACACCGAATGCAACGCTGGTCATGTCCACTGGGGTCATCGGACAACGGTTGCAGATGGACAAGATTACCAACGGTATCAACAAACTGTTCAACGAAAACAGGTTTGGCGCTCAATTCGAGGACTGGCTGAACATCACAAAGTCGATCTGTACCACAGACACTTTCCCGAAATTGATCAGCTCGAAGTTTAAGTTGCCCAACGGCCAGGAGTACACTTTGACTGGGATGGCCAAAGGTGCCGGTATGATCTGCCCGAATATGGCCACCTTGCTGGGGTTCATCGTTACGGACTTACCCATCGCAAGCACCGCTTTGAACAAAATGCTGCACCATGCGACGAACCGTTCATTCAACTGTATCTCCGTGGACGGCGATATGAGTACTAACGATACCATCTGCATGATTGCCAACGGTGCAGTTGAAACGCAAGAGGTCAAGGAGGACAGTGAGGCGTTTGAACAGGTTCAGGAACAGATCACACAATTTGCGCAGAGACTGGCCCAGTTGGTCGTCCGCGACGGTGAGGGGTCTACCAAGTTTGTCACGGTCAACGTCCAGAACTCGTTAACTTTCGACGATGCCAAGATCATTGCCGAGTCGATCTCAAACTCAATGCTCGTTAAGACCGCTTTGTACGGACAAGACGCCAATTGGGGGAGAATCCTATGTGCAATCGGCTACGCCAAATTAGATAACTTGAAATCCCTGGACGAGAGTAAGATCAACGTTAGTTTTATTGCTACCGATGACTCGGAACCTCGTGAGCTGAAGTTGGTAGTTAACGGGGTTCCAAACTTGAACGTCGACGAGGAGAGAGCGTCGCAAATCCTGGCGTTGAATGACTTGGAGATCAAAGTTGACTTGGGGACCGGTTCCGAAACAGCCCAATTCTGGACTTGCGATTTGACACACGAATACGTTACTATAAACGGAGATTATAGATCATGATAACTTGAATAGTTGATACATTCGCTTGTGATTGTTGTCCCATAAAATTATATATATATATATATATATATATATACGTGTGTGCATAAATAGATGTGCAGCGTGAAACATTCATCGATTACGATCTATCCTCTGGTATTTCAACCTGATCTACGAGGAAGTTAATCAAACTCGCGGGATCAAGTATCACATTGCTGAAATACTGACGCTTTGGCAAGACTTTGAGCATCTCGACGATTGCGTCTGGCACCTCTTGACTGGAACGAGACATTCTTTTACGTGGTGACATATGGTTACCTGTCTTCATTGCTCTTTTCTTTGAATTCCCATTCATCGAAAAAGTGTCAATCATCGCCATTTGATCGTTCTCCAACATATACGCAAGTTCCAGTTTCTTGATGTAGTTCTCGTTCTGGATCTCATACCTATCGGTAAAAGTCTCGATCAGATTCTCCTCGGGGAACCTCTCGAAAAATCTCGATTCCAAAGAGTAAACGTTATTCAAGCTACCAAACTTGGATTCGTAACTTATCATTTTCTTATAGATCAATTTCAATTGAACAGGGTCGACAATTTTGTCCACCGAGGTTTCGAAAAGCGTTTTAATGTTGGAGTCCTTGTTTAGCATTGTCAAAAAATTCATGTATTTGAGGATATACTCTCCCTCGTCCTTGAAATACTTCAATCCCAGCTCCAGTACTTTCATTGCTGTTTTGTTGTTGTCATTGGAGTTCCGCGATTCCAAGTATGCGTTTTCAATGTAGATGGCGTGCGATAGATTGCCCTTCAACTTCCGACACTTCCCGAACACTTGACGCGCCGCGGCCAACCCTGACAGCCTTTTCATGGTATTCATATATATGCAATAAATAAAAGTTAATTTTTCTTTATGCTTTGAGAGTATCATTGGGTCTGTCTCTTGATTGCCTTTCAGGATTTTAAAGTGCGAAAAGATGTAGTCTGTCGTTGTTTGGTAAGTAGTTTCCAACATTGGGAGGTTATTTTCTAATTCGTAGCATTCGCCGAGTTTAAACGTTAAGGAGGGGGAAGACGGGTTAGCCAAAAGTGCACTCGATAGAATTCTGATCCGGTCCTCGATCGGGGCATCGGCAAGGTACATCACGTAATCGTACCATATTTCAGGACAGAACACCATGTATTGGACTGCCTGGCCGTAAACGTACGTTATCCTTTCCTTTAGGGTCTCCTCTGGTAAAGTCAGTTTATTCTCCTTTTCCCATTGGATCCAGTCCAGCCACGTTTGTAGTTGCTCGACGTCTATAGTGTCATCTTCGTTATACTGGGCTATATTATTTTTATTACAGGTGCTCAGATTCATTGGGGAGATTCTGCGAAGGCCAGAGGTTGCGTTGGACCACTCCTGGTACAGGGACCGGGCCTTCATGTACTCTCCAGAAAGTTCTCCGATGAATTTTCTCGCATTGAGGTTGCTAGTCTCCTGTTCCCACTGTGTGTATTTTTTCCACATCCTTTCGAGACCGTCGAATGGTGTTGTTAGCATGACTTTGTACAGTTTCCTGAGCAGGTCGATACGTTCTTGTTGCTCAAACTTATTTGCTGGCTTCCAGGACTCCAAAAATTGCAGGTAGTCACTCCAGAATTTGGCAGACAGAGGTTCAAACACGGCACATTTCTGCATCACCAGATCGAACGCCTTGATGACAATGGCTCTCGCCTCTTGACCACCGGTGATCAGGTTGTTTTTCCTTCTCACGTAGTCCAGATACGTCATCCAAAGGTCCAAGTCGTTGTTCGCAGACGCACCGCTCAGACACTCATTGAGCAATGTCTCCACCTCCGTGAACTGGTCCCGTTGAAGGTTTCCCTTCAACTGGATCACCCACAGGGCGGAATACAGCGGGAACCTCTTGTGCATTTTCTCGTACACCACGTCCATCTCGCTGAATTGACCGTTGGACTCGTACCATTGTACAAGTTCCAACTGCCGCAGAATGTCCAACGGGTCGTTCTCTATCTGCAACTTCAAGTACGCCTCCTTGTCATCGCCGACACCGGGCACGGCAGGCGCAACGAGCGGAGTTGGTTCCAAAGAGTTCTCGGGAGACGCAGAAGACATCGCCACTGCTCAATACACACGGTCCTAGTCCCACAACGAGCAACACTGCCCTCCCTCAAACCGTCAATCTCAACTGTTCGTCAGTCGTCAAACCGTCTGAAACTTGTCAAAATTTTAAGCGTCAAAGACCTTCTTGCATAACCGGGTCACAGAGAGACGACGACGAACGGGACCGCGCTGGAAGGTACCTTAGGGCATTGAACTGGGGACGATGCTGCACTGTTTGCATCTGTGGGGGGTCGATGGAGGCCCTAGTCTCGTTTCTCTTGAAAGTCTGGCACTTTTTTGGTACCTGGGCGATGAGCTCGCGGGGGTCCCCGCAAAGCAGCGGTCTGACTGGGAGCTCGTGTTCTCTAACAACACCAGCTTGTCCCCGACTGGGGAGCTACCCTTGCTGTGCCTAATAGAGGATGATTCGGAGGACGGTGGACGGAGAGTGGTGAGGAATATTTGCGGGTACGGTGACATCGTGCAGTATTTTATCAACGAGGTCCAATGTCGGAACACTGGGTTGCTCGATCTGGCTGCTGGGGTGCACTATTTGAGGAGAGAGCTTGGGCTTCTTACTTTGTACCAGATGTACCTGAATCGAGACAACTACGTGCAGTTCACTAGGAAGCAGTTTTCAAAGCTGCTGTATTGGCCAATGTGGTATAACGTCCCCATACAGACCAGGGCAGATGTCAAGAGGCAATGCGAGGAAAACCTGGCATTGAAGTTTCTGCCCCTCGATGAGGATGATCTTGAGGATACACGGTCCGAGTTGCAGGGGGTAATGGAGCAACCTGAACAGTTGACGCAGTCGAAGACGTTTAAACTAAGACAATCCCAAAATATCAGAAGGAAAGAGGAACTGTCAGCCAAGAAGTTAGAGTTGCAGTTCTTCCATAAATTGATTGAAGTATTGCACCACTCGCAGGTGCTAGAGGATGAGTTACACACCGATTTCAAGTTCGCGTACACGAATTTATTGCAAGCCTACGTCTACGTCTTGATAAATCTACCAAATGGTGATAGCACGAGGGCTCGTATTGAAAGAGAGTTTGGATCAGAGTATTTGCTGGGGATAGAGCACGCCATAGATTTGAAGAACAACGGCGCCGGTCTCCTAAAGATACGAGAAGCGCAATTCCAGGAACAGGGCAACATAATCATGTCAGTGTACCACAAGGCCAGACAGACAGCTCAGTACTTATCGGGTGAAGCTTGGTAGGAGCTGCTTGAGAGAGAAAGAGATAGAGAGAGAGCGCGTCTGCAACGCGATGTATTACTAAATTATGTTCACTCACTATATACTATGTACATAAAGGAGAAATTTGAAGGGGAATCCTCAACCTAACACGGCTTTCAAAAGATACTCTTAAACTTGCCCAAAAGTTTACTCTTTTGAGCCTCGCTCTTCTCTAGCATCTCATCAATTTGCTTCGCCTCAAACTCCTCATCAAACTCTTGATCTTTAGTGTTATTATCATCAGGCGAAACCGTCGGAGCACCACCGGACATGATGTTGAACGCAACATTGTCCAAACTCTTCACATCCAATAACCCGTAGATGGCAATAGTCACTAACCCTAACGTACCCGCGAAACAGGAGAAGGTCATTGCGATGATACCCTTCTTTGTGAACCCTGTGGGGATTGATTCCAATTGGACATGCTCACCGGTCAAATCCAGGAAGTTTTCTGTGTTACCGGCTGCGTTACCCTTGATTAGTGTACTGCTGTTGGCGCACACGGATAAGTGGTTTGCCGTGATCGCTTGGGAACTTGAAGCCTGTATGGACGCCGGGTCCTCGACGAGGACGATGGCCAAACCTTGCAGTAAATGCCACTCGATGTGACAATGGAAGAACCAGACACCCGGGTTGTCCGCTTTGAACCTGATGACAAGGTTAGACTGTGGTCTCAAGTAGATTGTGTCTCTCATCATAGGGTACTCTGGGAATGGTGCATGGTCATCCGGGTTGTACGACACGGGTTTCAAGCCTAGAGCGTCGTCGTACTCGACGTCTCTGATCAGTGCTTGGAAGACGTGGCCGTGCAGATGGAACGGATGGTTACCTGTATCTTGGTTGTTGAGAACGAGTTCGACGATTTCGTCCTTCTTGAGGACAAAAGTGTTCGTGTTGGACCCGTAGACGGTCACGTCATCCGCTTGGTCCCCCGCGGACAGCACAGTCATCAGTGTGGGGACCTTTGGCGCCGTGTACGTGATGTTGTTGAAGAACGCGTAGTTCTTCCCGTCCATCAGGTTGTCCATCACTACGTCCAATGTGATTCTGTGGTCTGGCTCACCCAGGGCCTCCTCTTTATGCAGCGGGGTCAAGTAGAAATCGTCCAGGAAGTCGAGTTCGTCCACGATGTTCTGTTCTGGCTTAGGTAGCGAATCGTTGTACATCATGAACGAGGTCGAGTTCAATTGTAGTTCCTTGGGGATCACATCGAGCATGGTGTCGTCGAACTTCTGCATGATGGCGAAGTTCTGGTTCGTGTCGTTCTTTGTGTGGATCAACACCGAGTACCGCTGTGCAACGGTGACGTACAGCATGTCTGTCGTGTTTGGCTGCGTGTAGATACCGTCGATCTGCACGACGGTCATGTCGTGGTCCTCGATCCAGAAGTACTGCGAGACGAACCCGCCAATGTTGCAGATCCGCAGCAAGTACGTAGTATCCGGCTTGACGTTCCAGGTGAGGTTCCTCGTGTTGTTCAGGATCAAGTTTCTTGGGATTGGTTCCGCCCCCGTAGGGTTGTACAAGTTTAGGAACGCTTTGCTCAGGTCCGTGACGGTTTCCGTGTACCAGTCCCCGATGGAGAGCACAACCTCCTCGTCGTACTCATAGGGGTAGTTCTTGTTGTCCTCCCCGTCATTGATGATGAACAGACCGCGCATCCCGTCCTCGTACTGACCCGCCGTGTGCGAGTGGTACCAGTAAGTTCCAACTTGGTCTGCCACGGTGAAGTTGTACAGGATTGTGTCCCCAGGGACCAGGGGACAGTTCGTGACCATGGGTGGGCCGTCCATCTGCGAGCTGTCCCTTTGGAACAGCCCGTGGAAGTGCAGCGAGGTGGTCGAGTCGTTCAGGCCGTTGGTCAAGTACACCTCGACCTGGTCGCCCTTGTCGACACGGATATCCGGCCACGGCCACTGGCCATTGCAAGTGATCACGGGCCGGACACCAGCACCGTCGACGTCCTGGGACCCCCACGCAGCGGTCCAGTCGAACCGATGAGTCTTAGCCCAGGCAACGCCGGGCAGACACAGTAGCAGAAGCACAGACAGCATTCTCCTGGAGGCAGCAGCAGCAGCAGCAATCGTGGCCATTGGTTGTTAATGGGATCTCTACAACTCCCATTGACAATGGCCATGGCACACACACCCCAGGAACCCATCGGGCCCTCTTTATATACAGAGGTCCGGTCGCCATCTCATCGCAGCAGTCAACGGGCCCCATAGGAGCGGGCGACAGGGTGCTGTTTGAGCACTCGCTCTCTCCCGGTCTTCGCGAGCAACGCCAGTTCGAGGGTGCACATCGCATGGCCCATGCGGGTCGCTGTCCCAGAGGGCACCTGCTTTCTGCAACTGCACCCGGAAACGCGGGCATCTGGGACTTATCGCTGCGTCAGTGGTCGTCGTTGCTCCGGCGAGCGCCGTTTGTTCGCCGGTTGCGTCGCTCTTCGGTTTGATGTTGTTAGGAAGTGTTCGTGGTTCTTGCTCGCTTGTTCTTGTTCGTGGTTGTTGTTTGGTGGTCGTTGTCTTGAACATCTGACGTCTTAAAGGGTCCCTGTGTGTCCCCTGAGGAAGGGGAGGGGAGCCGGAGCGGGGAGGGATGCGTAGTCGTGGATGCCGTTTATAACGGTTGCTCGAGTGGTGGTAGCGGGGAACCCGCGGAGGAGTTCTTGCTTGTAGTAGGAGGAGGCACGTAGAACATGAACAACTCCAACTCCAACTCCAAGTCCAAGCCCAGCTTTACTGTAGACTTCCTGATGGGGGGTGTCTCTGCCGCGGTGGCCAAGACCGCCGCGGCACCGATCGAGCGGGTGAAACTGCTGATCCAGAACCAGGACGAGATGCTCAAACAGGGCACCCTCGACACACGCTACAACGGTATCGCGGACTGTTTCAAGAGAACAGCCCAGCAGGAAGGTATCGTCTCTTTCTGGAGGGGCAACACGGCAAACGTCATACGGTACTTCCCGACGCAGGCTCTCAACTTCGCCTTCAAGGACAAGATCAAGGCGTACTTCGGGTACCGCAGGGAACTCGACGGCTACACCAAGTGGTTCTTGGGGAACCTGCTCTCCGGTGGTGCCGCAGGTGGGCTTTCCCTTGTGTTCGTGTACTCGCTAGACTACGCAAGGACAAGACTCGCCGCAGACGCAAGGGCCGCTGCCCCAGGTGCTGCGGGGGCACAGACAAGACAGTTCAGCGGACTCGCGGACGTCTACAAGAAGACGTTGAGGTCAGACGGCATTCTCGGACTGTATCGCGGGTTCGCACCGAGTGTCCTCGGGATAGTCGTGTACCGCGGACTCTACTTCGGTCTCTACGACTCCCTCAAACCGGTACTGCTCGCAGACGCCTGGCAGAGATCGCTCCTCGCGTCCTTCCTGCTTGGGTGGGTCGTCACCATCAGCGCATCCACATGCTCGTACCCGCTGGACACGGTCAGACGAAGAATGATGATGACCTCGGGACAGGCAGTGAAGTACAACGGCGCAGTGGACTGCATGCGCAAGATCGTCCGCCAGGAGGGAGCAACGTCTCTCTTCAAGGGGTGCGGCGCAAATATCTTCAGAAGCGTCGCCGCAGCAGGGGTAATATCAATATACGACCAGCTGCAACTGATCATGTTTGGCAAGCAGTTCAAGTAGACGCCGTTACACGGCCCTCATCTCGCTATTATCTGTACGTACATGTATGTATGTGCAACGGTTTGTATTCAAATTGTAAACAAAACGAACGAACAGTTGTTCAAGGCATCTGATGCAAAGAGACAGAGCGCTGTCGCTGCAGTGACCCCCCTCCCTCAATGTCCAATATCTCCCAGTTTATCACAAACCCGCCGCTTTTGGTGCAGTCGTCCCTCTCACAGCTGCGCTACATGGTTCTCAGCGAGGGTCTCCCGACAGAGTTGGGGAAGAACCAACTCAGACTGCGGTGCTACGTCTGGTCGATCCTGTCCAGGACATCAATGGAAAACGCCACCACGACTTATTTGCAACTACTGTCCCTGGGGCCTCCCAATGCCGCGGTCTTTGACAAGATCAAGAACGACACGGGGAGGACTTTCCAGACGGATCTCACTTTCAAGAAAAGAGTCTCAGAGGACGCACTGATACGATGTCTCTCCTGTTTCGCTTGGCAGACACAACAGTTACAACCGAGTCCCCATATCGAAGTGAGCACATACGTGCAAGGAATGAACGTGCTTTTAGCACCGCTGGTGTACTCCTGCCCCACAGAACCAATGGCGTTCCAGTTGTTTCAAACTTTGTGCTATAATATTATACCGACGTACATCACCTCAAATCTGATAGGTGTGAGGAACGGCGCCAAATTGTTAGAGATATGTCTCAAGTTGGTAGACCCCAAATTGAGTAAATTCTTCACCGATAATCTGCTCACGGGGGAAATATACGGGATGTCGTCGATACTGACACTGTCCAGTTGTAACAAACCACTGGACCAAGTGTGCAAACTGTGGGATTTCATGTTCGCTTACGGGTTCCATATGAACATTTTGTTTGTCGTTGCAATGCTCGTCAAAATAAGAGGGAAAATATTGAAATCCGATTCACCAATGAATCTACTGAAGAACTTACCGCCCTTCGACGCTGATGATATCATACGGCTTGGGGTAGGGTTTCTCCCGAAAATACCTTCTAACATCTATAAAATGTTGGTCGATCACTTGACCAACCCAAGCCTATGCATCGGTAAACCATGAATAGCATGGTTCAACCGCTTTTCATCTCCTGTTTAGAGAAGAGGGGAAAGAATACATGATTAAAGTATATTAAATATATATATGTTCGTTGATGTTCCAATTCAAGTGAGTTCTTGAATACTATCATTCACCTCCTTCGGTCAGAGTCTTGAAAGCGAAGGGCTCGTATGCGTAGCCCTCACCCTCGAAATACTTGGACATGGCCTCCACCCAATGTAGACGGAGCGCGTGCAACATCGCCGAGGTACCCTCCATACAAACTAGGATGCAAACAGTCAAAATGAACCACATACCGAATAAAAACACAACTTTGGCGACCGCCAATGGGGACCCCGGGTTGCTTGACGAGAATGCGTTTTGGATTGTCATTGCCCATAGAACGGTGGACAGCTGTGCATGCGCCAAAGATAGAGCCCATAAACGCAAATAAGACGCTGTGTGGGAAATACAATTCAAACAAAACTCAATAGTGTGTATCACCTGGTGAATCATAACATCACCGAAGTTAAACTCCGTTGATTCGCCGTTTTCTGAATTTTCAAAGTCTGTAATCACCATCGTACCTTCCATGTCCGTGGAGTCTCTCTGTGTGTCCAGTAAAGCCTCACTAGCCTGCTGCTCGTGTATGCTTTGGTAACCTCTCCCAGTGGCCTTACTGTTCATGCGTCTCAAAACCAAAGGTTTGTACAGCAGAAGCCATGGGACACTGATTAGCGCCACCAGCAACAAGAACTTTTGCAGCAACGCCTGGTGAGGATACAGCTCATAATCTATCTTTCCTGGAGCCAAAAACATGTTGATTAGCATATTCAGTAGTCCCGGAGCGGGTTTCCCATCTTTGTTCCAGTCCTTTGACCACTTGAATATAATAGCCCAAGACAGGTAACCGAAAATCGATTGCATGAAAAGCAAACTAGGTATAAAGTTGCCGATAATCTCCACCATTGATCTTTTATTTCTATAATTAACGTAAGAAAACATCAGGGAGTAAGTCATATGCGCAAAACCCATCAAAATAGATAGCTTCATTTTGTAGGAGTTTGAAAAAATCAACCCGTTTTCAGTACCGTGCCAGGCAAAGTCCAGACCGAACGGGTAGACGGAAGTTTTCCGCGCCTCAATACTCTCACCCGCTTTGAACCCAGAGGGCCATTCCCAACCGGACTTGAAAAGGTTCATCGATTTGGAAAAAATATCGTTGTATAATATCCCCGTGTAGATTGAGAATGCTCCCATTAGCACCAGAACATATCTTCCGGTGTAAGCCATATCGAAAATCTCGTCTCTTTTCATTCTATCAAAGGTCCTCTCCTTAAGGATCATGTAAAGAGCAACGGCAAAAAGGATGAAGCCATGGCCGGCGTCACCAAACATGATGGCAAACATGAAGGGGAATGTGACAATCGTTGCCAGACCTGGATTGATCTCCTGGTATGTGGCTATCCCATAGGCGTCGACAATTGATTGAAACGCGGATGTGAATTTGTTTGTACGATGGAAGGTTGGAGGCGATTTGTTTGTGTGAATAACAGTGACAACTGCACTTGACTCAGAGCCTAGAACTTCCATAAAATCCTTGAGTGAGGTTGAAAAGTCTAGTAGGTCACTCGTGGGGATCCAGCCTTCTGCAACCAAACCTTGCGCTTCAGCTCTAAACAGATTTAATGTGGAGTATATTGCCTTTTCTCTTTTCACTATAGCGTCCCACATTGAAAACTGGTCGTTCACCACCAATAGTTCTGTATGTAGCGCCTGCTCTGTCGTCATTGATATTTGTTCCAAGTCAGAAATTTGGTCGTTTAAAGTTTTGAGGAACTCAGATTGATTTTTGTCGAGGGGTATCACTACACCATTTAATGATTCCACCACCTTCTTCACTTTAGTAAGTAACGTTTCACCATGTGTAAATATTAAGAAACAATCCTTTTCGACAAGTTCGTTATTTTCCAGCAAGGGTTGTTCAATGGGGAAGTTTTGGAAATATATGTTACCACGTAGTAATCTGAAAAGAATTCTGTTCAAGATATCAATTTTGTCTCTTCTGATGGAGCCCACAACCATAAACTGATTATGAAGACCTTGTTCCAATAGGTCGAATTCTGTGTGCTCGTGATGGGGGATAGTTGGGTTTTCGTTACGTTGCGAATTGCTATCGGGTTCTGTCGTGGGATCATCAAAGGAAAACTCCTCGCTCAAATGATCACTAGCGTCTCCCAGGTTGTCAAAGCTGAAATCATCCGCATCCAATCCGTGCTGTTCAGTGTAATCCCGCGATATCCTTCCGACAAATCCTGGATTGACCTCCATGAACCGGGAGCATTTGAACATGACGTATCTTGTTTCGATGAGACCGTTTAGTCTTACTTGTAAATCTTTCAAGGAGTGATCCAATTGTTTCACTCTGTTTTCAACTATATCAATGTCCCCCAGTATCTCGTTGATAGAATCCAAAGAGTGCGTTTCCAAATTTCTTATTAGTACATCGTTTTGGGTGTATGTTCCGTCGTTTAGATGCCAATTGTTAACCTCAGAGTGTTGGTCCATGGTCTCTCGCAAATATTGCAAAGACCGCATCATCACTTCCAGCTTTCTCAATTGATTGACGTAGCCTCTTTGAAATTCAGTAACGTCCGAATTCAAGTCTCTCACCATCAAAAGACCCAAATTACCCAGGAGACATACCACTTCCCTTGAAGTCTCCCGTGGAATATACAACTGGACGTACGTCATGGCCGCCGAGCGGTAGATAGCCTCTTCTTTGACCATGGTTGGTTAGAAATGAGACTTCAACCGGGTGCAAAAATAATGATAATGAAGTGCTAGGGACTGCCACTATTCCAAATACCTCTAAATGCTTCCTCAGCAAGCAAACCAAACACACAAGCTAGTATGGCCTCTCGAGCAAAGCAATGTAACACCTCTTTGCGTTGCCAAAGTAAGTTAACCTAATTCAAGGACTTACCTCACACTATATATACGTTTAACCATTTTTTGTATCGAGGTTGAAGTTCATCTTTTCCAGAAAATTAAATAAAACAAAAGAACCCTGAAAGAATGTAGAGAAAGGGAAACGTATCCTCTTCGTTCAGAGTGATGTTACACAGAAATCACCCCATTCCGCTACAGCAGAGCCCTTAGGGTCCTCCCTCCATTGTTAACGTCACTGACGGTACCTGGAGGACGGCCGAGTATGTCACTCGGTGACAGTTTATCTGATGCAGCAAACAATGACAATTTTTTTTCCATAATACGAAGGATCACAAAAAAGGATACACGCAGCGAATGATTGACAGTGTCCACGCCTAATCGGCGGTGAGCTTCTTTACATTTGCTTTCTTCCGGGGGGGTCCGGTCAATCTAACATTGTTTTCTTCGAGACTTTTGTAAAATAAGTTCCACATATTCATATACCCGCTTAGAACTTTGTCAGAGTCGTTCGAGGCTGCAATCTTACCCCGGATATGCGAAATTTTCTTCAAAGTATCATCTTGGCGCAACAATTCTTCTTGAGAAGAATCCCACCCTTCGTGCTTTAGTTCCTCCACCTGCAGAAGATAATCATGAAGAACTTTATAGTAGTTCTGAATGCCAGGGTTTTTGAATTCTGACGGAATGTAGCCCTGTCTGAGATTGAAATACTTCAATATTGTTTCCGTCACTGTGAGAAGATCGTCATCAAGCTGTGTCCACTCATTATCCTCCATCTTAATGGGTATTTTTCTCAATTCATCCAAAAACGGTATCCTGTGCATGTAAAATCCATCGTTTCTGTCCTCCCGGTGACTTGGCACCATGATATAGAGCGCGGAATTCGAGTTGGACTTCGGTTTCCCCCATATTATTGCAGACTTGTTTTTTGCTCGTAAGATTCTAAATAGCGAAGCCAGAGTCTTAATTGATCCCTCGTACTGCGTTTCATCTGGAACAATAAAAGACGGTTTGTCGATGTTGTTGAAATACTTTACACATAGATCAGTTGAACGAAACCCCAATACTTTCATAAACGGTCCCTCCTCCTCATAGCTGGCCCGCATCTGTTGGAGCACTTCATCAGAAAGTTCTATATTCACGTCACCGTATGGGATAACTTTAGTTATATCCTTGGGATCCACTTCCTCGCCTGTCTTGGAATTCAGGTATTTCCTCTTGGAAAACGCCTCTTGCCGGATGTCTTCTTTTTCATATGTCAATTTGTACCTTGTTCCATACTTCTCATGCGTTATGATGGCGTAGCCTTTGATACCAATAATAAAATCACTATCCTTGTTCAAATATAGGGGACATTGAAACATGGTTCTTTTGATCTCTTTGCCTCTTAGAATTCTAGATTTGATATCTGATCCAGTAATTGGCCACACACTAGGTCCGTCATAATCGGAATGTTTTAACTGTGCCCCAAGCTTCAACACGTTGGAATAAAAACGGTTATCAAAAGGAGCTTCCACACTTCCAATGAAAAATGTAGTAAACGACACGGCAGTCTCATCGAGGTCATCTACAATCTTGCTGATCCTCCGCGTTGCCTCTGTGTCATTTGATTCAGGGGGTGCATCGTTATCGGTGAACAGAAACGCTCGCTTATGGGTGAATTTTTTCCCATCTTCTCTTTCTTCGGAATACTTTTCTCCAATCAGTTGAAAGAGCCGTTCTAAAGAGACATGTTTTGATGCATCAAATTTGAAGTATTGGAAAATGTTGATTCTCTTCTCCTCGATATCGTCCAAAAAATCAGACAGTGTTTTCATATCTTTGGCGTTTACATCCCGAAGTGGTAAGAATTCATACACCCCATCAACAGCACCGTTAATGTCAGCATAGTAAAATATACAACCAACAGAGGATCCAGGCCTCACAATTACCAACTGAGACATCAGTTCTTTCAAAGAATACAATATTTCCAGTAAATTTGATCTCCCTTGTAACGATTCAACAGGTTCAAAAAGGGTTTCTGTCAACTCCACGCAAAACAGGATACCTTCATGGGTATCATACTTCTTGTACCCATATTCTCCATCAACAGTTTTGTTGACTTCTAGGTCCGTCATTTAAGATAGAAGGGATAAGGTCGTGCTGTGTCTCACTTGAAGGCTATAGGTAAGGGCAGTACCTCTTTCTCCAGTTATTCTTTTTCTTTATTTTTTTGACATTGGGCATCGCACAATATATTGTTATGTAGTGCGGACAGTGAAGGAAACATCTGTCGTTCTTTTTAAGTGGCACCCGCGGGGCAACTATCTGAAGTGTTTGCACAATTTGCCAAGTACATGAAACTTTATTCCGCACCCTGGCACGAATGCTACAAAACGATGACCATCCCTTCGAAGGAAATCATTTTTCAAGAGCTTGCCAAGTAGCCACTGTCAGAAATGTCTATTAAATCAAGCTCCCTGTTAGATATTCCCATATCCTCTGCAATACTATGTTGATGGGGACAACTACTAAGGCACGGGAGTAACAAATTGTGGAATAGGGCTCTCCATACACATGCGTTTTTTTGAGCGCAGAATGGCGTGTAACCGTTTCAATGTCATAATTTATGTTCGATCACACCGGAAGGCGTTAGATGATTCCATCTTTTAGCTGGTTCCTCTAAAAGGTAAAGAAGAGAGAGAATATAGCATTTTTATGGGAAAACCGGTTATCTCAAGTTTACTATTTGAGAGATTCTTGAAGTCTCAAACAGAAAGTGTAAAAAGTGATATGAATATTTGTTGCTCAAGAACGTGGGTAAAAATAGAGTATCTGCCAACGGGCCGTTGAAATCCCAAACGGACTGGGATATATCTATTAACACTAGCTGAACCTTGAAAAAGGTTCAAAAAATAAATGGTTGCTAAGAGATTCGAACTCTTGCATCTTACGATACCTGAGTGTTCCCACTGTGTTCAGTGGTTAAGAAGGTTTTTAAGTTTCTTGAATCAGGCGCCTTAGACCGCTCGGCCAAACAACCATAGAATCGATGAAAAATGTAATAGATGTAGTATATGAGCAAGACATAAATCAGAGATTTATGCACGTGATCATATCGTCCAAAATGATGAAAAAAGAGACGCAAAAAAGAAGAAGAAGAAAAACATGAAAAAGAGAACTTTGGACGACGATAATAAGCGCTATACAGTTATTAGGCTTATTCAGGAAGAAAAGAGGACAGACGTTAATTATTATAATATATTGTGAAATATTTAGTTGTATTTAAAACAGAGTTATTACTTTTGTTATTAATATTACTTGAGAGTATACGTTAGTTCATATCGGAATATTCTGTCGTTGACACCCTAGTATTGAAGACTACGACATAAGGACCTATTGTTCATCCATACCAGTTGAAAATAGCTCTTTAGAAAACGAACCACAAAATACAAATTAATTAATTTGTCAACCCTATTAAACAAACATTTGTCAATCCTATTAAGCAAAGAATTGAATTCAATTACCAAATTACTTTGAGAACTAACCAACCAATTGAAGCATACTATGTCTGAATCAAACATTGAGAAACGTCTTGACAGACTCGAAAAAATGTTCGAACAATTTATGGTACAAGCCCAAGAATCCGCTAAGGACAAAGTTGGAACTAAAGCGTTAGAAAATACTTCGCTTGAGTTTGCCAAAGTGGAGCAAAAGGCTGAACACTTAAAGCAGGAAAGAGCACAGGAATTCCAGAAAGTCGAAGCTTCTGTTGGAGCAGAAACCAAGGAGTTATCAAACGCTGAAACAGCAATCCAGACTAATGCCCAAGAATTGCAAAATGCCGAAGAAGAAGTAGTGAAAGTTGAACAAGCGATCACCAATCAAGCCAAAGAGCTCGAAACCGAAAAAGAACACGTCATTGAGACGGCCAACGAAGTTCTGAAAGAGAAAACCTTTAACGAAGATCGGAGAAAAGTGATCGACAGTATTCGGGCAGAATTGCTTCAAGAAAAACGTGAGTCTGAGACAGCAAAAGCACGGTACAGAGATGAGCTCAACATGATGGGTGAGAAACTCCACGAACAGCTAAAGCGGGACACGGTGGACAGCAGACCACCAAGAAAGGGAGGAACATTTACTACCCCGACTGAAATCAGAAAGAATTTTGTCGAAATTGTTTTCTATCAAGACGATCCGAGATTAGCAAATTGCACGAGGCAATACATGGATTGTAATTTCGCAGTCACTGAAGAGACGAAAAACAACTTGATCAGGCTAAAGTACACTTCTTAGGATATTATATTTCCGAAAATCGTGTTACACACGCTAGAGAAGGCAAGACTTATTATTTCACCGGATATCACGATTTTCACCGATAACCAAGGAATTATAAGTATTGGAAATACTACCCGAACCGTCCACAAACGCTTAGCGAAATACCTGGATTTACTCAGCGGGTATAGCCTCAAATGGAAATATCTACCAGGGTCCAAGAACGTTGTTGCAGATTACCTGAGCCGTTTTGGACTAGATAATCAACCTATTTTGGACATGCAAGATTGGAACAGACGTGCCACAACCATTCAGTTGCCCGACGATGGTGCGAACCTTAACCAACTGCAGATTGCCACTATGCGTACAAGATCACAAGGGAACGCTGAACGAGCTACAACAGAGACACGAAATAGCGATCCTACTAGAACACCGCAAGATCAAAATGATGACGATGAAGACACGGAAGTTATCTTCGAAAAGGTTAATGATTTATTCTGGCAAGACATACTTTCCATTAAGGAAATTTTGACAGAGCATTTGCCTATCCCTCCGAAATATGAAAAGGTCATTAATGAGTTTGTTATCCAAGATGATCTTATTTGGCACATCAACAATAGAAAACTATACAGAGTAATCATAGATGCCGATTATCGCAACAAAGGAGTACAAGTGCATAATAGATTTCATTCCACGATCCGCGTTTTGCAGATTATGTTAACCGATGACGGATATTGGAACCCAAATGCACAGCTGCTAGCTACAGATGTAGTTCGGAATTGTTCACGATGCGCTACATATGAGCGTTTCAGGGATCAACCAGTGTCATTACCGAACTTTCAGAAGATCGACGTATTCAGTCGCTGGCACTTAGATTTCGCAGGACCCATACCTAATGATGATGATTATCAATATTTTATCATTGGCGCGGATTACACCTCGAACATGGTAATTGCTAACCCGGTTAAACAACCGACAAGTGACGCAGTAGCACAATTGATTGCCCAGATCTACCAATTTTTTGGGAAACCCGATACTATTGTTACCGATAATGGACAACAATTTGTTAGCGAAGCAACTAAGAACATGTTACGAGATTTGAAAGTCAAATACAACCAATCATCAGCGTACAATCCAAGAGGTAATGCTAAAGCCGAACGGAGTGTACAAATGGTAAAGAAAGTGTTAAAAGAAATCATTCCAGAAATGCGTAATTGGTCAGCAAATTTGTTTATTGCAGTTAACATTGTAAACTCGACACCACTGATCTACGGCTACTCACCACAGGAAATTGCTTTTGGAAATTACCAAAAGATAGACAGAACGAACTTTGCAGAAGTGCTACGTAGCTACCAATTCACTAGAAATTATGGATACAATGAGCTACATCACGAACAATTCAACCTGGCTATGAAGAACTTAGACGTAGTGAGAGCTAATAGAAAGAAAACATCTGATGAACGGAATAGAGTTAGAGAATTACTACAAATGACTAAAAGGGATACACAGAACGAGATTCACTATAATAAAGGAGATTTGGTTTATCGAATGAGACAAAGGAAAAATAAAGTTGAACCTTATTGGGATGGACCATATCAGATCCTCCAGGTTGTAGGACCAAACACGTACAGATTAATCGACCTTCATGGCAGGATAAAGAAGTTTACTTACCACTCCACAAAGTTAAAACCATGCTACGCCGCTAACGATTCGGTAATAAGAACAGCTGCTGAATTCACGAAAGTATATGGCGACGAAGAAAGGAAATACTTTATTAAGACGTTACAAGGAGTCGAAGACGACATAACCGAACGGCGAGGAGATCTTTGAAGCAGCCGATATTTGTAGTATATGAGCAAGACATAAATCAGAGATTTATGCACGTGATCATATCGTCCAAAATGATGAAAAAAGAGACGCAAAAAAGAAGAAGAAGAAAAACATGAAAAAGAGAACTTTGGACGACGATAATAAGCGCTATACAGTTATTAGGCTTATTCAGGAAGAAAAGAGGACAGACGTTAATTATTATAATATATTGTGAAATATTTAGTTGTATTTAAAACAGAGTTATTACTTTTGTTATTAATATTACTTGAGAGTATACGTTAGTTCATATCGGAATATTCTGTCGTTGACACCCTAGTATTGAAGACTACGACATAAGGACCTATTGTTCATCCATACCAGTTGAAAATAGCTCTTTAGAAAACGAACCACAAAATACATAGATCCGATTTAGAGTAAACACGTGACTTGGCAATGTGGTTTGATGTCTTGGACGCAGGACACCGGGACTACAAAGCTTGGTCGACATTAACTAGAGAGCTCGACCGAGAGCAGACTAGAAGAAGGTCTCGGTACCTTAAACAAGAGTTCCGTGGTGGTGCACCTCGAGATAAACATAAGCACATCGAAGATCTCCGGATCTTCGAGTCAGAGTTCCGTGGCTGTGCGCCTCGAGATAAAGATTAGCACGTCGAAGGTTGCTACACCTTTCGAATGAGTTTACCGTGGCTGTACGCCTCGAGATAAAGATTAGTACGTCGAAGGTTGCTACACCTTTCGAATGAGTTTACCGTGGCTGTGCGCCTCGAGATAAAGATAAGCACGTCGAAGATCCCCGGATCTTCGAATCAAGAGTTACCGTGGTGGTGCACCTCGAGATAAACAAAAGCACACCGAAGGCGATTGCGCCTAGATTAGATTAGATTAGATTAGATTAGTTAGATTATCCGAGTGAGACAATGGAGTATGAAGGGAAACCCAGAAGATAAGAACACCAGAACAATACGAAAGTGAAAGCGAGGAGATCAGGAAAGAAAACATACTATGAGATATCCAGAAAGAAAAAGTATAAAAGGACAAGACTTTTTCAGATTGCAAAATTTATTTGAGAAAAGAAGATTTAGATTTAGACTTGGATTTAGAACGA